>OX235272.1:35641285-35852125 GCA_944472155.2 Trichobilharzia szidati
CTGTTTCTATAGAATAGCACATTGTTAAAACTAAGTAGGATTTAGCAAGTTGAATAATAATTCTGTAATGTTCGTTACGCTGAAGTCGCCTTATTTAGCCAGTTGCAAGTCTGTATGCTGCTAAACCCCAAGTATGTAGCACAAGTAAATGTAGTAAATTATGGTTGATAGCTACTTCATTAATCAGTTAATATGCAGTGGCATCATCAAATAGACTGTCTACTTGGCGGCGAGCTAAGAAAATTTTTTTATTTATTTCTGATATGCTGTTGAGTCATGTGATGTTATCTAATATCCATCATTTCTATGATCAATAACTGCAGTGTTTGAATATCTACTTTGTTAAGTATGCCGATGATCTAACTATTTCAGTGTCTGTCAACTCCCAACTAGACAGTACTAAAATGAACAGCTTTCTATCAGGAATTAGCAAATGATCTTCGTCTAATGGCCTTAAACTAATTCCTTCCAAATGTCAGGCAGTTAATTTCAGTTGTAGATGTAAAAGAAAGTTAAATGAAGCTGTTAATCCCCATTACCGTTGTATAATTGATGATAGTGATATAGAAATAAAAGTCTGACGTTAAGTATCTTGGATTAATTCTTTCTTCTGACCAATCCTGGTCTTCCCATGTCTTAGCGATTTCTAAAATAATATTTCGTCTGACTGTTCACATTAAGAAGTTAAGGCACTCAAGCATAACTTATCCCCTCGTCCTACAGTTTGCCAGTTCGTGCATCTTACCTATACTTGACCTGTTCTTCTTGCTTTAATCATGATAGCACCGTGTTTCGCAGAACTCATCACAGCGTACCAGCCTTAAATGTATACCACATGCAGGTATAATGCTTATGAGCTAGGTATGCAAATCAAAATAAACGTTTGTACGGTACATTCATTACTTATAAGACTAACTAGAGCTACGATTTGACCAGTTATACAACGTTCAATATATTTAGACACAATTAACCTACGCTACCTACTTCTATGACGTATTACCTAAAGCTACGTAGTTACCTTAAATTGGTTTTTGCTCCCATAGCTACTACCTTAATGAGCAACTTAACCTTACCTTTGAATTTCAAAATTAAAGGCGGAAATCCTGAGAACCTTCTTGGTAAAAAGATCGTCTCCTAGTCGAAAAAAATGAATATATCCTAATCTCCACGAAAGTGTTTAGAGGTATTCATCCTATCACCTCAAATGACTCACTATATGCAGTCACTTAAAAAGTAAGAATAAATTTACCGAAGACAGCGTGCTTATGACTTCTAGATATCATTAGGTACCATGAGGGAAAACCTATATGCATAGGGTTATAACAGTTAGAAGCGCGATATTAATCCGAAACACGACGACTACGATTCTCAATCACAGAACATCCTGCTTTGCTACCTAATCTTCTAATCGTATTAACAGATGTTTCGCCAAGAAAAAGAAAACCGATGGTTTTGGGAAAATTTATTTAGTTTTCTTAAAGATCATGGTCATCCGTATTTAAAGCCATGGAGAAATCACAAACATCCAAAAAATAGGAATTTCATTATTTGAAATGAAGCAAGCAATCTGTATTCAGCCAATATTTTCACCCCGAATAATAATCAGCTTGTTGTAACCACCTATTGTAGACCACAACCCGAAACGTTATTCTTGCCAATTGAAGTCTTACTTTTAACTGGGATAGTTCGTACACTCACCGTGTTATCCGCTTTTTAATTCGTTTTGCAACACACTGAAAGGCTGTTAACACTGGCTTTGCTACAGGTGGTCCTAGTTCATGCATTTGGATCTAGTACATTGGGCATTATCAAACATAGGTAACACTTACCATTTAGGGGTTTCTAATTGCTTTCAATTCCAAAACTACGTACAGGCACAACATTCACACATCTCACGTGGCTCAACCTCGTTTGATTTACATTCTCTGACAATGCATCTGATTCTTTAACTGATAATATATACTGATGGTAAACCCAGCTTCTCGAAAAGCTTCAAAGCTTTTCAAACTTCAAACCACGTTCTGAAATCTCCAGGTTTAATATGCTCTTTGAAGACCTTGCCAATATCAACCCTGATCGTATTCTCCTCACCGGATTGACTCGTAGATTGCTGCATGTTGCAAAAATGAATGTGAAAGACATTGCTTTTTTCAGATTTCTACATATTAAGTAACCAACTGAGCAAGAAGCAATAACGGCAGCCATCAAATGAACTAAAAACGACAGCTTTTGTCAGCTAAACATGTTCACGTGCATATTTTTCAAAACTTCTACACAGCACTATTTCACTAAAAGCTGAAAAACGACTAAAACACTGAAACCACGCATGAATGCAAGGTATGTAACAATTATAATGAAATGAATGCACCGACCTGCTGGTAAAAACTCTCGAAACCAACGAAATAACTAATATTAACAGCAACTGACACAAAAATTAGTTGAAAAGCAACATTTGCGAACAATATGCATCAAGATAAGTTGTGAATAACTGCAGGATAAACGTAAAAACCAATGTGTTATCGAACGAATACGGAACTGCAATCCAACATGGCCGACTAACATGGACGGAAATGACCTTTGAGCGTCTCACTCCATCAACGACCTTGAGCATGCGGGATAATTTTAGCCCGATATTTTCCTTTTCATTCAAGGACAGGCGCCTAAAATAAGGATCACCTATCATAAGATTTTGCTCACATCTGTGATTGTGAACTGTTTTCGCTGCACAAACGATAAACTCGTTCTCCCTGTAGCGTATACGAAGGCCAGATAGGCAAGCAGCCTATTTTGCACTGCAGAAATAAATAACGGGATTCTTACGGTCGGGCATGAGAACCGCAACCTCTAGTTTTTCGCTTCATCCCGTATGTACAAAGAAAGACTACTGATTTGTACTTCAGCTCCAGAGATTCATGGTTCCGTACGCACTTCTTCATTACATAATGTGTATGAGTTGCCTGTGAATACTCAGCTATATTTATATATATATCACGTACTGCTTCTGGCTGACATGGGACATCTTGAACCCAGACGGTATACTGTGACTAAACATAATTCCATTAAAAACGTTTTTGATGCCCACTGATATAGGGACGGCAAGTTAGCTGGCGTTGTATCCAGGTGACAACGCTTTCAGTGCTCATCACTGCGAATGAAAACAGAAGCCTTTGAATTAAATATTCATAAGTCGCCAAAAGGAGACTATTAGCAACTTAAAAGTGCCATTGACGGGGAAACATTAGCGAAATTCCTTACCAAAATTACCATTTTGCAAAGTTCCTGATTGTAGCCACAAACACTTACTGAAACATTCATGAACGACAAATATAGACACAAATGACAAAACGAAGCTCTGCAGAAATTATTTAGACACGGGAGCTAACACCAAGGATATTAGCTGTACCTTATAATTTTTGCATGAGACAAATTTTCTAGCGTCCTCCTGTACGAAGTATGCCTTCAAGCTAAGAGGCAAATTTTGACGAATATTCTTAACAAAATCAACACAGTTCAAGCTAAATAAACATCAGAATCATGTCAGATGCAGCTGTCTAGATTAAACGAGGCAAACCAGCCGGAATCGAATCAACTATACCACGCAAATATCCCCAAAGTAAGCCAGAGGCGCCACTTCAAACAGGGGATATGCCATGTAATAGCCCTATGTAACTACAGAGTGTATTTTGAGTCGCAAATTAATCGACACTTTAATTTTCCTCCTATAGGCCTATTGAACATATATGCTCCCCCACTTTGAATTCCATGACGTTTTTAGATGGAAGCTAGCATCTTTGAAAAAGGCGTAAAGAGAGGTCACACCTCAGATAACATTGCACAACAAGCAGTAGGGCGCCATGCTGAAGAATTTAATCTTTTGCACACTTTTTTGCTTATTTTTATTACCACATCATTTCTGTTGCCTTCTTAACTCTCCCAATTGAAATAAATGACTGGCCAGTGGAAAAAACAATGCAGATGATAACAGTACTATAATCCTAACACAAGCTGCAAACTTTTTTCAAATTCAATAACCTCATGCCATCACCAGGTTTGTCGGAACCACGTCGTACACGTGATGCAAATGATCCAGGTAGTGTTCACTGGAGTTAAGGGTCCGCCAGGAAGCGAGTGGGCATAAACTGGTTCCTGACAAGCCTAAAATCTATGGAAGACTGAGCGAAGGTAAATGATGTGTAATTCAACCTCAAAAGTAAAGTGACGCAATGGCGTACCCCAGCGTCACAAAGAGCTGGCTACTTCCTGTAATGACAACATGTCCTGCGCAGCATCACAGCGTGAGTTAGGGTCTGATCTGATGAAAACTCTGGATACAAGTGGAGTGAAGGCACACGCAGTTATACAGTTCACGCATGGACAGCAAGGTGAGTTTTCTGAGATTGAAAAAATACCTACTATCGCACCTTGAAGTGCACAATATCGTTACTCCTCTGTCACTGAAAGCACATGCTAATTTTTTGGGAAGGGTCCAAAGACAGAAGCAGTGAGGCGTCCCCAGAATAAACAAAAGGATGCGAGAGTAAGAAAATCATGACTTTTTACACATAACCAGTGTCGGTTTAATGGTGAACAATTTCTGTCCACAAGATTATAAATGACCATATTCACCCAAAAAATGGTTTTCTGCCAGCCAAGGCATTACGGGCTTTCTCGTAGCAACCAAAAGAGGATCGTGCATTAGAGGAGAAAAGCCTCAGTTGTGTTCCCACCTCTTTATGTTCAGACATTTCTATCCCTCGAACTATTTGCTAGAATTTGTGACAGCTGTACCTTCCGTGGATAGTTTGAAGTGGATGTTGAATAATTATGCGGCGACAAAGGACTGTATATAGATGACCTAACACATTAAGACTAACATATGAAAATTTCTTAACATGTATCATATGAACACTTCCCTTAGAGCTACCCATTCTCCCTTGTCTCACTCCCCCAAGTACAATACATATTCATTCACTTCTTAATTATTAAATCTCACCATCTCTTTGTTCGTTCGTTTTTATTTTTGGGTCTGCATAATCCCCAATAATCATATTTATTATTACAATTATCTCCCTTCTTGACGACTTCGCCTGAAGGGATAAATACATTCACGGTGGTAGCACGGTCTTAACAAACCGTATGAAACCAATCCCCGGACCACTCCCCTTGGAGTCATTCAAAGCTGTGGCAGTCATGTGTCTGGAAAAACCAGGCAGATTTTTTCTGAGGACCAGGGAATGACCAAAGGAGGGACCCTAACAGATTAATTGCTTTATATTAGCTCGTAAAAAAGGACATTGGATATTGAATTAGAAGGCGCCAGCGGGGCAACCAAGCTGAGATGTGCTTTTAAAAGTAAGTAAGTAAGTACCATTATATTCAAAAGTGGTACGAGTTAGTTATTGTCCAATAGAAATTCAGAAATTTCTGGACGAATTGAAACTATAGTGGTCATCACCAATGTATAGACCACAGAACCTTCGGAATGATTTATGGTTCCATCTCTCCAATCTATGACTGAAGTTTTTTGGATTTTATTAAAAACTCCTTTATTTTCTGAAACGGCACGTGGAGCAAATATTGGTAATCTTACTGGGAGTTGATGCACTAGTTATGACTTAGGGTTTCTACCGGCTGTTCACAGTTGATGAAGTCGAATTTTTTATAAACAAGAAAATTAGCTTTCCTTACAGATATTTTGAGAATAAATTACTGATACGTTTATGTACATTATGCGACTAAATTAGACTTAATTTTTAACGAAGAAATGTAGTGGTTGAAGATGTCATACTTCACACAATAAACAAAGGTGGAGGAAATAAATTCAAACAGCCTATGATAAATTATCATATCAAAAAAAGCATAAGCAGATAGTGAAAAATCAGAATTCAGCGTGTATAGGAGTTCATAAAGGGAGTGCATCTGCCCCAGTTAGATAGATTTTGGGCCATGTCAACAACGATCTCCAGCCACTGGTTCGTAGCGTCTTGAGGCCCCGAGACAGGTAGTCTACACTTACCTGCGAGGCTTGAGTCAGTAGTGAGAGACTCCATACATCGACATGGCACCTTAATTTCACCATACCCCTTCCGACGTGCAGAATTTAGATTCTCTCACAGAGTGGTCAAGGACTGGAACTCCTTACCTGATTCAGTAGTAACAGCTCCATCGGTGAACGCTTTCAAAGAGAAGTTAGATCTCTGCAGAGATATATTTTGCAAGGATTAACACAGGCCACAAGAGTCTTCTATCCTTATCAACTGAATCTTGTGTCAACTAGTGGTGCCCTACGTGGAAGGTGATAGCCTGTCATGTGTAACACGCCTCAGCTATCTCAATCCATGTAGCTCCACAATTTCATCGATTAATTTTTACTCCTTACCTAATCTCTGTATTACTTCCTATATAATGTAGGATAGAATTGCGTTCAGATGTCTTAGCTCCCTCAGACGATACTTACCACATAGTGTGGGGTATACTATAGTCAAGACAGGTTATGGCTTAAAACTGTCTACTTGTAAAATACACATTGTAGTGAAATTACATAAGTGAAACAAATCCAAAACCAAAAAAGAGGTTTCAGCGAAAGAAATTATCTTTTCGGCCACATATATATGCATGCGGTCATTTTAGATTATTGAACTGAAAGATTCTGGCGTCGATGGTCGTTTTTCTGTTTAATACGGGCTTAATTAAAAGGAGCAGTTTATTAGCCAAATATCCATTCTTTGATGTGTTTCGAGGCAGTTCTTTAGACCGGTAACTAACACTTATTTGCTATTAAGATTGATTGCAAACAGGTCATTTGAACGATACTTTAAGTCTATAGGACGGGAGTTATGAAAATTATCCTGTGCTAGTTGATGCTTTTTATTTGAATTTATATAACTGTGTAGCACCCTGTGGATAGCAGTGTAATTAATGGTAGCCAATAGTATGCGCAAGGGTTGTTCACAAACATCATTCCTACCTAGTTTTGTCAGGAATTTTACTCTGCTTCAAAAAAAAACACACTTCGCTGATCACGTAAAAGATTCTTATTTGTTTTTTCTACTTCAATTCAGAAGTATCTATATGCAGCGTTTAGGGTACCGCCAGATCGCAACTCAGTATTGCAAAACTAACAGCTCTTTCACTGACTGTTTTCAGCACTTAGTCACAAACATAGAATTCACTTACTACTGGCTTCTCTTAAGGTCATGGCATAAGATACGATCACTTTTTGTGGTCTCCCAGATCCATTAATTCTTCATGTCTTTCTGTACCATTATTTTTTCTCCTGAACATTTCCGTTCGTTAAAGTTTTTTGAGTCCATTTGCTTTTCTCTACTTGTGTGCTACTAGGATTGTAGCGACTTGGATTACCCCCCTTTTGTGCAAGGTTCTATGTTGAAATTTAGTCAGTCAGTCATATGGTCTTTCTAAAAGTATTAAACAGGAGTAGCTGATTCTTTTAGCAAACGTTATTGCTCTGTAAGAGTAGAAGTCCATATCTGACTTTCCAGTTTGCTCGGGTCATATGTATATGGTGAGGTTTCTCACTAGTATGAACATATGACCACTCCATCTTTTTCAGTAAAGTTGACGACTTTTGACAAAATGCTTTTTACATCATATAAATTACATTTCATGGGTACGTAATAAAATTATATTATTTTTTCTTACTTATTCTTGATGTACATTTTTTAAAACTTTCTTCCCACTATTTAAATGTATCCATATTCGTGTCTCTTAAATTAGTTTGTAATTATTCCAGATAATTAATTCTTTTACAGGAACATGTGATACAACTTCTTGGAACCTAAGTAAACAAAATGAGTGAAAAAGAACATATGCCAGAAGCAGCAGAGGTATTCTCGTGAAAAATGTCTTATCCCTATTTTTCAGAAGAAGCAGTTAAATGAGTTCGTTGCTGAAACTTGTGAACGTCTGTCTTTAAGGACAGCACTACTGGAGCAGAACTTAGCAGTGGCGGGCAAATGGCCAGACGATAGCTTTTTCATGAAAAAAGACTCAACATTAAAAAAGAATACTGCTTTTGTTAAAAAAGTTGTAAGTTTATATTAACTATAAAGCATTTTTTTCCTGCAGCGAAATTTCCTTGATAGCCAGAAAGATATACTTCTGTCTGAGTTCGAGTCCTTAAATCTTTCTAAATATGTTGAAGAAGTAGCAACTGCAATTGTGGAGGCAAAAATAAAAATCACTGACATTCCATTTATGCTGAAATTGTGTTCAGCTATGTACCAACGCTATTCAGATTTCGGTTTATTATTTTTCGATGCATGGAAGAAATCATTTTCTTCTCACAAAGATTTAAAGGTAGTTAGCTTTAGATTAAGTCTTTAAAACATGCTTTTATAGAATGCTAATCTTTCCAAGCTTCGAGTTGATTTGGCTTTGTTTGCTGACCTTAATACAATTGGAATATTTCGGGAGACTGACAGCATCCGACTGTTAGCTGGACAATTGACTATCTTAGCAGCAAATGATCACGAAAACTTTTCTAATATTGGGATACTTAGTAGCTTCTGTCGACATTGCAGTGACGATTGGATTGGAGTTATTCCACGTCGCATAAGGTAAGTATTTGGTTGATTTTTATCATTGAGTAAAATCAGTGACATCAGGAATACAGCTTTTTCATACTACAACTTATGTTACTGTACTACACATTTGATTCCCACCTCATGTGCTTTGTAGTTTAAAAAGTATAAACATGTAACATGTATATTTCGTGTTCAGTGTAATTTTCGAGATATTCTGTAAAGTACTTTTCTCAGGATAGTAATCATAAAGATGCGCAATTGGTAGTATTACAAATAGTCAACAGCCAACTAATCTGTAATACAGTATGATGTGAATGGAATCCTTAGTTTTCGTATTCAACGGTGAATATCTTGGCTGAACTTATAAAAAGTCTATTGTAGACTTGATGTGTGATTTTTGTTAACTATTTGAGAGTATTGTACTTTCGAGGTTGTTGGAAAATACTATGCACTCGAACTTGTTTGTATTTATATACTTCTGTAGATTAAACTGTTGTCGCACGCAGTTCCCCTAGTCAACACTAACAAACTAAGAGTTATCTCTATATGGAAGCGTTTGGCACTGCATTCTGTATCGTTTACGACTGCACAAACTAACACACCTTCAAAGATATCTACCTTTAAGATACCTTGATGATTTTTAATTTTTCGTCTGTTTTGAATGTCGTTTAACCGGTAATTTGCTTCATTGCCACTCTATATACTCTTACTAATACTTAGCTCATACCACAGTCAATTGTGTTAGTTCCTTAGACGTTAATACATCAGTTTCCACACCTTTCAAACTGAAGTATCAATAATGTTTCCTTATAAATATATATATTTTTTAATTATTTTTTTATTCCTTTACGTTCCCAGTGGAACATAGGGCTTCAAACTAGAGACTTGCAGTTTCTGTAGCAGTGGTGATCATTTTTACAGGATGGAGTTGCTAACCTCATGCCCAACCTTCCCTCTTTACCAGTCTTACTACTGGCTTAGCGAAGTAAAGGAGTGCGTTGACTGCGGATCGAACCCCGAACCACCTCCGTGGTCGGCGCGCACTCTGCCGCTGTGCCACCAACGCACTTATAAATATAAGACATCTTTTAAATATGCAAAATAAACAATTAGTTTCATAATAACAAGTTTTCGTGTGCCATAGATAAGCAAATGATCTTATATGTCCTTATGACCGAGAATCATTTTCTACAAGGTTTTATAAGAAAACCTACAAATTTCATTGTAAAACATTTTGCTAATTCAGTCAAATGGTGGTTTCATTTTGCTTAGACTATTATCTGAGAAGCATGAAGTACCTATCCCACGTTCCACCTTCATGTCATCTGAGCGTCAAATGAAGTGTCGTACCCTTTTCAACGACTATCTGGCAGCTGCTATGCGTCGTCTGCAGAGTATGGTGAAAGAAACCCAGCGAATCATTTCAGCAAATCGTGACCAACTAGAAAATCGTGGAGAAGTGAGTGAAGAACGCCAAGAACGAGCAGAAAATTTAATGTCAGCCTGTCGTAAATTTCATGAGTCAATAAGTACCTTGGCTGATCTTTTGGATGCAGATCCACCCTTGGAATTTTCATCTTTAATTATAGGTGAGTCTCTCCAAAGCACATATTAGTTTTCTGTACCATTAGTTTTATTTGAATTACCTTAGTCATAATAGTATTTTACTACATAAATAACGACAGGTCAAGGAAACCAAGTGAAATATGATAATGAGTCATGTCAGACATGGATTTAATTTAGAGTCTTTTAGGCTCACCATATTGAAAACAATCTCTCCATTGCCAAAGTTTGAATTATTCACACATAAACGGGAGAAAGTAGATGTCAGTGTCTCAGGTTTACATAACAGTAGTGCTGTCATTTTATTTCTGCTCACATAACGCAAAAACCTTTTACGGAAGTGCAGACATTTATGGTCTGAAACCTCTAATCTTTTCTTATTTCATACCTTCAGTGATCGTTTCTCACAGCTGCAAAGTGAAATGGAGCAATGTACTGTTAATTACTCACGTCGTTCGATATGCTACCGGATATCAAGTTGACTCAAGTTAGCAAATACCAAACTAGTCTTCTGTTTGTATGCGTAAGAAAACACATCTCAGCTAAGTGAAGTAATCAACACGTCCAACCATTTTACGCCTTGTTCTTAAAATAGGCGTTGTGAAGCGAACTACTCTCCTAGACGTGGAAGTAAACCACGATTACATCTATAATTGAGCCTGAAATTAAATTAAACATGAGTGATGACAATGACCAGGAGTCACTGCGATCTCTTACGTGACGTCATGAATTTGTGTAGAGTACCTTGATGAACATAATACACATTCTCAGCTCCTTTTCATTGACCGGCATGTATCTAAGGTTAAGAGTTGTTTGAATCACCCTATAGTTATCACATCCAAGTGGCTGGCTGGCTGGATTCAACATAGAACTTGGTACCGAAGTGCAGCAGTTCGAGTTGCCACGTTCCAAATAGCACACAAAGGTAGACAAGAAGATGAGTGAAGAGAATCAATAGAGTTTTGACAAGTATAAGAGTGAAACAGAATGAGTAATGGTAGAAAGGAATATGGAAGATTACAGAGAGTGAATACATCTGCGCCATTGACAACGATTTTTGGCCATGTCACCTATTGTCTCCAGCCATTGATTCTTAGAGTCCCGAGGGCCCCAACCCGGAAGTCTGCATCTCCCTACCTGACTCAGTTTAACTGTAAAGCATTTCATGGATTGATGCCATGTAAAGTCAAAGTTATTTGAATAGAATGCATCTGTGTGCATTTCAATTGATGATGATCAGTTTTCAACTGTTAGTGTGTTTTGGCATTTTATTCACTCCTAATCTCTTTGGTGTATACATTTTTAGATATTATGTTTCATTCAGAAAGTTTAGGAAAACTGTGTTTCATCTAAGGTGGTTATTGATGACATCAGTCGGATCGAGTTTTTTATGATACATACAGCTCTAGGTTATTTGGGGCCTAAAGACATCACTATTTTAGCCTGCACTGAGGCTGTCAAACATAGTTTGTATTATTGTTCTGGTAAAGGGGAGAAATATGAATCAAATGGATAGGATTTATAGCAATCTTTCTCGTTGTTTTGACTGCGTTTTCCAGGGAAATACTCTGACAGTTCATAAACACTAGAGGTTTGCTATTATGATGAGATTTATGATAAAAATAAAAATTGCTTGTAATATGAAGTAAGAAAGCATATGGTCACAATACTTATGTCTGTGTATAAGCACAGTGCATATTTAACCGAATTTTAGTTAAAGAATAAAGCGCAAAAAACCAGAAGCGAAATAGGCGAAGTTAAAGTATCATAGCCAAAGTCAAGGTCTTTCAAAAGTTGACCATGGAGAACCAGTCAGATACAGGGAATGCTGTGAAGAGTCATGCCAAATCAAACCATGTCTATTTTTGGACTTGGAGAAGGTAGATAAAGTATTCTACTCATTTCCTAGGTACTTTTCTGTACTTTTCTACTATTTTTATACTGTTAAGTAGGTTGATGACTTTTTAGATTTTGGTTAGGAGTAGGTTAATGAAGTCTCAGAAATACCAATAGATCTCAAATTACCATGACCTACAAGTCACCTGGATAAAAGCATCTATGACTTCTGTATAGTTCATCTGTGTAATGACTTGGAGACATTCTTATAACATTCAAGCGACAATAATATAGTGTAATACCATATTAGCAATGTTTTTTAGTGCATTTTTCAACGATTATGCGACTTTTTTGCATGTGAATTCTGATTGGTTCTTCAAGGTCACTGTGGTTTTGGTTATGACAGTTTGACTTCGCCGCAAATTGAATAGAAATAGTTTTAATTTGCCTGTAAAGTGTTTGCAAAATGATAAATATGGACAGCGTATAGCATTATACCGCTCACTTCACCTCCAAACACCACATCAACTACTACCTGGTTGGGAACCCTGGGATGTGTTAAGAACCAACAGTTAGAAGAGACTACTGGCTCAAAATTGTTCTCAATGATGCATTCACTGTTTTTGATCTCAAATGTCCATTAAATCCTCATATTTTTCCATGTTACTGTTCTTCTTCGTGCATATTTCTACTTATTATAGCTCTTCCGGATGTCGTTTTCTCTCTCGTTTCTCTACTTTTGTGTGCTACATCTACATAGTGTGTCGCAACTTGAACTGCTGCATTTCTGTGCAAAGTCCTTTGCTGAAACGCTGTCAGTTAGTTATAAGGACACCAAAGTTTATCTTGTACCCTGGTTTAATTTCTCTTGGACGCTAGTCCTGTGGAGTTTCGCTTTTTTATCATTTGTGTTTTGCCCTCCTTTTGGTAAGGTGTAAGATTAATTAGTAATTGTAATGCGTTAATTCAATCAAAATTGTCGTCATATTTTACTTATTCTTTTACATTTTATTATTCATATAGATGAATCTACAACAGATTCGAGTGTAGTTGATTCAGCTGAAGTAAGTTGTATTTACTTAATGAACTTTCAAATTATAGAAGGATGCAAAAGAGCAGATTAGTCTTTTTGAAGATGAGGATACTCGTTTGTTCTACGAAAGTCTACCAGATATTAAGGCGATGGTACCTGCTGTAAGTCATCCATTGTGAAATTTCTTAAATGTTATCGCTGTTCTAATACCACTCATTGGTAACACTCTTTCGAATAGATATCTCCATCTTATTATTTTCGGGGTAAATTTCACTAGAGCTGTAGCTCGCATTGCTTTAGTGTTAAGGCAGGCACTTCCAACCACTGAGCCACCAATTCAAATCCCACTCCTAGTATTCAGTATGGGGATCTAGGTAGTATAATATTAGGTGATCGTAATATTACTTACTGGGTGATGTTCCAAACACTATGTAATTGCAGAACTTCAAAACCCGGGCTTTGTAGTTCTCATTCTTCTTTCTCATTTGGTGTTGTTACAGTTGTAGAAGTTCTCAGATGTCTGGGACAGGTGTTGAATCATTCCTCATTTGATTCGATAAATTAAACTTCATTTATCAATCTCTCCCTCCACCATGTTATATTTGAAAACTTTGACTTCATCCCACCCTATTGCATAGTTGTGTATAACTGAATGTAGTGTTCGAAACGTTATCCAGTAAATAGGATACTGTTTCACTGTATGATATGTCCAGGAAATAAGTTAATATGAAATTACATACTACTACAGTGTCAAAGTTTTCCATAGATATTCATTTATTAAATTTTGTAAAACTCAAATCCACTGATTTGTGAGTCCCATTATGTAACCAATAATATTGATTAGTTCTCAAGAGTTAGTTTGTAGGGATTTCATTGGTTTCAAGTTTGATCACAAGCTGCTATCAGTTAGAGAATCAGTGGAAAACCAGGGAGTACTAGACAGCTGTTTCATCCCAGTTTTTGACCCATCATCAGTACGCACTCACCAGCGTTCAAACCCAGGTCCTTTCGGTTACAAGGCAAGTTCGTAGACCAATCACCTACTGGAACCCGATCTAATCGCCTATGAGTTCCAACCTCTGCCAATTCATGATTTTAACGCGACCACCAGCGAATGTCGTTGGCGAGTAATTTGTTCTCATGGCCAACATGGCAGACCTTATCGGTTACGATTTCTCTGAAGCCGAACGTTAAGCCAGTTTTCCGCCCTCTGATTCATCGTGTGATCGAATGACTGTAAAATTTCATCTTTTTCTTACCTTGGTCTTAGTCAAATTACCGACCAATCAGAACGTTTATTTTTTGCCAACCTATGCCGCCAAGTCTTTGTTCACTGCCCCAGGCAGATTTTAATGTGGTTAAAAATATGTATAAATATGAAGTGCTTTTTCATGATAAAATCATATCCTAGCATTCATCGACCAGTCTTTGTCTTTTGATATCTATGCGGCTCAGTGAAGCGGAAGATACGACCGACGAATAAGTGTACCTAGAATTATCAGTTGAGTTGTCCATTGCGTCAATATTAACTATACTCACGCGTAAGTCCGCTCAGTCATATCAACTGTCGACGTGATCATATCAGTTGACGACAGGTACATAACATAGAGATTATAACAAATTGGCGACAGGACTGCTCAATCCAGTACAGCTATAACAAACAATAGTAGCAATAATAATGAAGGAATCATAAAATTCAGATCAAGGTTGACTTTGTAACTTAATGCATTATTTGATACATGTTTGTTATTCTTGGCTTTTTTGTTTTACCTTTAAATAGATCCTCTACAAAGACAGTGAACAGGCGAATATTGAATCAAATCAAACAAAGGATGAAGATGTCGATTCTGTGAACAATGAAGGTACAGTCTAGTGTATTTTTGTGGTCTCAACGTAAATTTTATTTATTATAAGATGGAGAGACTGTTTGACGCAGTCATAAGACTATTGTACATGAAAAAAGTTGAAAGGTTGACTACCTGTTGTATTTATTTTCCACACGAAACCTCACAACTTGTACGTGAATTCATGAATGTTACTTACTTCTTATGTAACACTATAACAAGTCGGCAAATTGATTACTTCTCACTCTACTGTTAATGTCATCTGGTCGAGCAAACTTCCCTATTTTATGCGTTGTCTTCTGATTTCTGATTCATAAGCTATTATCTAGGCTTGTTGTTAGACATTCCCTAAAAAATTATTACATTTTCTCAGACAGTTAGTGACTTCAAACTTAGTTCACAGTTGCAATGACAGTAGAGACGTGGCTCATTGGTTTAGGCACTTGACTTTTAGTCAGTGGGTCTGGAGTTCGAATCCTGCTTCAGCTACTTCGACCTGGACCACTGGATAGTATTATCAATCCTCGTATATTGAGTGTGGCTCATACTCTGGGATATGCAGGACTTGTTCTTGGGACCGAGTTCGTTTTGATTTGGTTCAAGGTACTTTTACAGAGCCATAAAATGTCTTTCTGTATCCTACAGTAAATATCGCTTATTTATAAGTGTTTCTGAGTAGGGTTACTGTATGAACCACATGTAATTTACAATAAAAAATAAATCAGTTGGTTCTGTAAATGCATGGTAACTAGGATGTTACATCTATCGAATGGCTCCATCCTTATCTTCCTAAGATCAAGGTAGTATAAACGTTTTAGTGTTGTAAAAACAAGAAACTCTGTCAGCTCCCCTTGAATTACATAGATCACTATAAGCAGTTGAGGTGAGTTATTTAGGAAAAATGGTTGGTTGGAAACAATGAATAAGACATACAGAAATCAATAACAAATCTATTATTTGACTCTTAGTTTATTTGTGTACAGAGTGAAGTCATCTCAACATTTTTGGTGCATCCTGAGTGGAACGCAAAGCTCCAGTCATTAAACTTTGAGGTTTCAATAATTGCTGGTGCTTTTTTTGATTATAGCTTGATTCCACACCGTATTTTTCGGTACAAGTATGGAATTTTCAGCATTTGATATCGATAGTCCGAATTTCGCAGGCCAACCATTGATATCAGGTGTGCGTCGGCAGGGCGTCGAACCCCGAACCATGTGCATGGTCACCGAGAATCCTAAGGGCTGTAGGGTCGCTAGTCTCACGCCCAATCTCTCTTTTCCGGGTTTACTACTGGTTAGATGAATGGTTAGGAATGCATCGACCGGGCGGGAATCGAACTCTGGAGCTCATGCGCAGCTGGCGAGCATTCTACCCATAAACAATCGCAATACCTCATAATAATCTACAACTTGTCTTTTGCATTTCTTTATATACAGTTGAGTTACATATGGAATGTCGAAACCTCCTTTTTGTTTGTTTTTTTCATTCGCGTTTTAGATATCGACATTGATACAGTTGAATCAGAGTTGGCCAAAGAAGAAGCGCTGATTAAAGTATCAGATGGTAGCAATGAATCGTTGAATGGATCATCAGCGCCCGATAAAACTAAACCGTCCATTTTGAACATTGATGATGGTAAGTTTTGTCTGTTGTGGTTCAGTAATTGTTTACTAGAGAATATTCAGGTGTGTATTAATATTATTATTATTATAAAGCTAAATTAAAAATGGAGAAAAAAGCACATAACTAAGAATCAGCTGTTCACAACTAGGATGTTTCGCATTTGTTGTATGCACTCAGCTTAGTTCAACGCTTCACTGCATTATGTTCTAGTTTTCTTGTGTGTTTTTCCCTGCCTTACATGTGCTCTGTCAGGCTTGGTCTTCTTGTCAATATTTTCTATAGTTTTTGGTGTTATTTTTTCTTTCCTTTCTGTTATTTAGTCGGTGAAGAAGATCCAAATTCATCGGGTAGAGTTCTCATGGAGACATTTTTGACTCAACTACCAAACTGTATTAATCGTGATCTTATCGATAAAGTAAGTAAAGTTACATATGAAAGCAACATTTATGTGCGTATGTTAGACATGTACTGAATTCTTTCCATCCCTTAGCGTTCCGAGTGGAATGTAGGACGTGAAGCTTAAGCTTTGTAGTTTCACTAGCGGCGGGGATGTCTTTTTACTGGATGCTGTCGCTGATCTCACAATCATCAGCATTTTGTCACTAAGTGGGGTTTAGTGGTGCGTTGACCTAGAATCAAACGCCAGACCACGTGCGTGGTTGTCAGGTTTCCTAACACTGAACCAGTGATGCTGCACACATGTACGGAATTTATGTATTCATTATTCAAGATACGTGTCGATTGAGCTGACTTCATGGTTAGCGATGTCAATAGGTATCCGAAAACAGAAATAGGAATGTATTGCTTTATTATGATAGACATTGGAAGCAAAATGAATACTGAAAAGTGCAATGTAGTATAAAATAATTTAACAGCAGTGGGAAAATACCCTAGACTAGTAACTTAATGAGCTTAATCGCCTTCTAAATCGACCTAATTGTAAGGTTTTACTCATTGATTCCTGTGAAAATTTACAATCTGTTTGCTTTCATTTGTCATATCTCTTTGGTTCACATTGAAACAACAGTGAATGTAGTTAAACTTTTCCGTTGTTAGTGTTATATATATATATATACATATATATATATATATATATATATATATATAACAAGTTTGCAAGTTTTTCTGTTAGCAGTGCTATTGTGTAATTCTAAATCAATGTGCTTTAAAGTTTCCGTAGCGATTGAATTGATTTTCCGGAGAAAGGTCGCTAGCTCCATGCCCAGCCTTCCTTCTTTTCCCGGTTAGTATAAATGTGGGGGAACCAGAATGGGAAACGACAAGTTGATCGTCCGAGGTTGCCATGGCGCATATCGTGTTACCAGGAGGGAATGAAACCCTATGGGCAATTGTGGGGTCAGTTAAAAACAACTGCAAATAAGAGGATGAATTGCCGATGTGCTTTTGAAGCCCTATGTTCCATTCGGAACCCAAGGGAATAATAATGGGTTACATATATGTCAGAATACAGTTTTTCAAAAGTCATTTAATTTACCTGATAAGTTCTTAATCTTATCATAATACATATTCTGCTTACCATGTTTCATTTCTAGGCAGCTATAGATTTTTGTTTGAATTTAAATAAACGTGCAAATCGTCGACGCCTCGCAAAGGCTTTATTCAATGTTCCAAGAACACGTTATGATTTATTACCATTCTATGCACGGTTTGTAGCTGCATTAGCACCTGTGATGCCTGACTTAGTACAGGATATTAATTCTATGCTGACAACAGAATTCCGTTGGCGTGTTGCCAAGCGTGATCAGATAAATATTGAATCCAAGCTGAAAGTGGTTCGATTTATCGGTATGTTTTATGATGACGTCTTACTGTTATTTTCTTTAGTTCAATTGAAATATTTATGAGTGTGCTGAAGTGTCATTTTATGAAAATACAATTCTCTCATTCGATGTTTCCAGATCTAAAAGTTGTATTATGCAATATTTTGTGTATTTCTGATTTTGTCCTCCTTTGTGATAAACTTGTAACTTTCAAGAAATCAGATCGTCAATTCAATGTTTTTAACCTATGATCAATTTTCCGAGAACCTACCGTTAGAGTTAAAGTTGAACTCAAATCAGTTAAACTTTGAGTCTTGATCACAATTCTGATTGTACTTTGAACGTATATTGATTTAAAATTGATGTATTACTATTGTTATTGAAACGGAAACTTAGCACATTATGGGCACCGAGAGAGGCACCGCACAAAATCACAGAGTTTGTGCTAGGTCTGAGATACTGATCGAACACCTAGGCTGAAGCATATATATATCCCTTCCCGGGCTATTAACTTGAAGTGTGATCCACAAGGCTGTGGAGCAGCGTCAGAAGCTGTGTTCCCATGGTTGACGGTAACCTGAACGGGTTCACACAACATTTGATCGATTCTGAAGCCCATGAACACCGTGTGTTTGGAGTCAGGGTTTTCCAGTCCTCCTGAGTAGACTTGGTTGTCTACCAGAGGTTCGGATTCGCTCTTTCACTTTTGTGTGGAACACTCCCACCACGTGAAAACAGTGAACGGGAATCACCCGGTAGAGGCTATGAGAGGGCGTGCTATGTAGATGTCAGAGTTTTGAAATCACTTGAATTGAATTGCTGACGTAAATTGCAAGTTGTCGCATTTCATAAGCATGCATATATGGAGGGAAGAAATGTACAGAAGACAGAATAAGTACATGGCGAATAGTTAAAACGTAATCTGTCAAGAAGTTCATAATGATTGAATGTATATGTGGTATTGAGAATGATTTTGAGCCATATCATCAATAGGCTGCAGACATTGGTTCGTAGCGGTCTTGACGACCCCATGCCGGCCAATTGACACCTCCCTGTGTGACTCAAACTAATGGTCAAAGACTTCATTGATTTGGCCATCTCTAACTCTTTTCCAATCTGTTCCTATGTCAGCTGAGATTGCTCGCCGAGGAAGGCTATGGTTAGACATATGTAACACATGTCCCCTAGCCATCTCAACTGATTTAGCTTCGCAATCTCATCGATCGAGTTTCCGCCTTTCTACCTAACACTCTACGTCTAACCTCAATATTACTCATCAAATATCACAGCGTGGGAAACAAACCGCAAATTTAGTTGAACTATAATTCACTTGTAGAATTTATGATTGGATTTCGATACACCTACTGTTTTTTTCCTAAACAGTACTTATTACAAGTTATTGCTTATGTGCTCAGGGCAAAGTTAAACTTTAAGCACCACTAACTACCAATCAGCGAATGGCCTCGAACACACCGATCACGTGAAGGAGGCATTTTTGTGTATGGAATGCATATATTTATGAAAAAAATGCATTAAAACTATAGAAAAGTGTTACAGAGGATACCTTCCTCTCACATGTGATAAAAATTGCTCTCAGTTTTAAGTTGGAGTATCAAGAGAGTATAATTCCATTGTGGGTAAAATTTATTTTGATAAAGTCTCATAGTGTTATACAGTAATATTTGCTGAGCAGAAAATTGTGCTTGAAACGTGGTCGTCAGTAAATATTCTGTATAACACTGTGAGAATTTATCAAAATAAATGTTACCCGCAATGGAATTATACTCTACCACATTGCACAAGTACTATTCTTATATTAAAAGAGTAATTTAGCCACATTCTACGCATGCAGTTATTTAGGTCTTCTAACCCTAACAATAGCCCTAATCTTTCCTGAACCCAACCCTAACGTGAAAATATCCCTAAACTGACTGTAATCTAACTCAAACCACCCCTAATTTCGCCTTTATTAGGTTAATCTAATCCTAACTTGTCCTTGGCTTAAAGCGTAACTTAATCTTTCTTAAACCTAAGCTGAAACTTACCAGATATCCCATTTAGTAGCATAACACTTCGTTGAGCATATTTGATTGATGATGACATTATTTTCCAGTTTTCACTAATTTGTTCAGTGAGCGTTTCAAGGTGGTTGGTGCGGTCGCACTCCATTGGTGGTAGTTGGTGGTACTTAAAGTTTAACTTGGCCGTGCTCAGTTTACAAATTAATAACTATCTACTTTCCGTTTCCTTTTTAGGTGAACTTGTAAAATTCAGTGTTTATCCAGCTCATCAAGCGTTAACATGCCTGAAACAGCTATTACCACAATTTGTACATCATAATATTGATATGGCATGCGCCTTATTAGATACATGTGGACGTTTCCTCTATCGATTGCCTATATCGCATAAACGTACAAAAGTTTATTTAGAAGTAATGCTTAGAAAGAAAATTGCATTACACATGGATCAACGTTATTCAATCATGATTGAGAATACTTATTATTATTGTAATCCACCGTCAACTGATCGTCAGGTAATTGATTTTGTAATGTTATGAAGTGTGGAATACTGTTTCTTGTCTTGTCGTTTAGTCAGTGGACATCCTATAAACAGGTTTCATCAGTGTATAAGACAAGACTAGTCTGTGCCCAATGAAAACAACAACTTTATTAGACCAAAATCTTATGTGTATTATAGGTATACATTACCAATACTCGAAAAATGAAACCAATTCGACTGGTTGTAGATTTAGTATGAGGGTAAATGTGGTCTAAGCGAATTTGAATAAAACTTAACTGCTTCAGCAGCCAATGATTTAAGCCTGATTTTAACCACTTCCTATCAGTTACATGAGGACTTCAGTAGAATTTCAAATGATCTGACAACTTCTGTCCCAGTTGTTTCTGTATTAAATTGTTCTGATGTGAATAGTTTCTTACCTGAAGTTAATTAATGGTCCTACTCAAATGGTCTTTAACTGAATCCCTGTAAATGTGAGACAGTTGTTTTCACTTTCAGACGTGAACAAGACTTGCGCGGACTGGTTCAGTCCCGTTGATTTTTGTAATATCGACTGCACTGTGGTAGGAAATAAGCCGAATATGGTATTAGTTTCTCTTCAAATCTTTGTTGGTGGTCGTCTCATGTCATGTTGATGTCTAAGAAAGTATTTTGGTTGACTTATTACATAAGGAAGTTGAGACATTCTGCTGGCATAACGCAACCTCTTCTCTTACAATTTATTAATTGATGTATTCTACCCATTCGTCTTTATTGTGTCTCGGGCTTCTAAAGAAAAATTATATCGTATTATGTAGTACATTGAAGACTGTAAGCAGGATTAGTGGTGTGCCTTTGATTCAACTAACTGACTAAGTGTTGTTGATAGGCATTTTGACTCTTGCAGGCAGTTGGCTAAAGTCATCTTGTTTGATGTCGGAAATCCTCTTTATTCGCAGATTTCTCTATGTATTTCTTTTGGGTTAAAGTCAGGAGACATTTCATAAGAATTTATGCTCGTGCAACAAAATATAAAAGTTGAACTATGCCATATTTAGTACAAGTGTTGTGTGAAGAGATGAATATTAGATAGTTGGAGGCAGTCGGCAGGAAGCCTTGGACCTAGGTTTCGTGCTAATTTGCACCCGACAGTCATCAAAGCGTATCTGCAACTTTTTAGAAACTTGTGTTCATTTCGAGATTCAAACCGATGTCACCCAGTGCTACAGTCAGAGACGTTACCACTGAGCTATTCGGACTCGTGATTGACCTCCTGTAGGATTGTATTAGATACTTTGATTGAACACTAGGCAGTAAGTAACTAGTGTGATGTGTCTAGTCCTCTGTTTGGTATAGACTGAATTCTATCAGTCAAGTTTGCAATGTGACCACAAGCGTGCTAGGTGGCTAGCCATCACTGTGCACTGTGAATTGTTGATATTAAATGGTTGGAGGCAATCGGCAGGAAGCCTTGCTCGACCTAGGTTTCGTACTTGACTGATAGAATTCAGTCTGAACCAAACAAAGGACTAGACAGATTTACACTAGTTACTAACTAGTGTTTAATCAAAGTAGACAAATGTAAAAAAAGGAGCTTGTAAATCTACTCTCTAATCTGTAAATAAACAGTAAATTATAACTAGAATTATTATTACATATATTAAAGTGTTGGTTTGCAGGGATTTAACGGGTTACAAGATTTCGTCATGAGCTGCCACCAGTTGGAGAACCACTGGAAAACCTGGGAGTACTAGACAGCTGTTCCTTCCAAGTTTGGGACTCTTCGTCGGTATGCGGGGGTTCGGACCCAGAACCTTCCGGTAACAAGGCAACCTCGTAGACCATTCAGCCGTTGGGACCCGACTCAATGGCCCACAAACTCCAACTTCTGTCAATTCACGATATGTCGAGACCACTAGCGAATGTCATTGGCGAGTATTTGTCCCCACTTCTAGTGAGAAGTCGTGAATTCTGTGATATTCTTTAGAAAAGTACTACTAGAAGTTAGAATTCATGGGCCATTGAGTTGGGTCTCAACGGCTGAATGATCTGCAATCTTGCCTTGTAACTAGAAGGTGCTGGTTCCGAACCCTCGATGGATGGGTACTGATGAAGAGTCCCAGACTAGGCTGATGAAACAGCTGTCCAGTACTCCCAGATTTTCCAACGGTTCTCCAACTGACGTCAGCTTGTGATCAATCCTGTGTTAATTATTACTATTATTATTATATCAGTGTTCCTGAATCAAGCTTGAAATAAGGAAAAATTTATTGCATATGCTTGTGGCGTGTCTATCAGGTAAATGAATGTATGCCTTGTGCCTAAAGTACATGATTCATTTATTATTTCTGTATTTGTTTTAGAGTTTCTTTTTTGTGTAAGTTTTGTTATTCTTCTTCTTCTGCTCCTTATTATTTCAGATTGTTGAACCAGTAAAACTGTCACCTCAAATGGCGTTTATTCGTCATACTTTGCTAACAACATTAGATCGTACCAGTGTCAATTCTGTTCTTCGATTAGTTCGAAAGATGGATTGGGAGGATCAAGAAGTAAGTCTGCGCGTTTTTTCCATTAAGAGTTTGCTCCTTCCTTTCATCTGATTATGGATTTGTGTATAGTATGAAAGGATAATAGTGAGATTTTTGTGAAGCAAGAAGAACAAATTCTTGTGAGATAAGTTGAATTCATTTAATTTACTCTAAATCCTCCCCTTTCGCACACTGAGTTCAAAACTTGGGTAAGAAATGATGGTTTAAAATGTAATTATCAGTGGGGAATTTGATGAAGCTACATAAATCAAACAGTAATGCTTGCTAAACAAATCAAAGCCATGCAAACAGTGGACCATTTTGTCATTCGTCTGAGAATAAGGTCTTTCATTACTTCACTTTTACTAATTCTACTCAGAGGGTTGAATTATTGATACCTGATTGTGAGATGAAAGCAGGATGATGAAATGGAGTGATGTTCAAGAAAGCTTTTGTGTCACTGGAAGTGTGTGTGGGGGTGGTCATTACTTTCCGGGTGCTCACACCATGGGAGTTGATTTCTTCTTGAGGTACCTGAAACAGAAGGTGGAACCTGACCACAGAGCTCAAGGGGCAACTGCTTGAGGTGAGTCAAATGACCTGTTTGAGGTGATTTTTGGCGTTGCCTCCGTGTTGAGATGCTACTGCCGGCTACGGACCGCCTCAAGGTAAACAGGTATATCCTATTTCCGGTACCAACCTTTTCTAATTCCACTTCTCCACATTGGAGAGGCAGCATAACTGGCACGCTGATCATCTCGAGGAAACACCTTGTTCACATCCCTATTCCCCAGCAGTATAACTTTGCCCACAAAACCCCCAACATAGTATAAGCAGCTTACGCCATTATGGTAACTGCCTGTAATCTAACAGCTGTCCAAACCACCTCTCTGGCTTGTTAGGACCTACAGGAACATTAATTCCAGCCAATGTATTAGTTCATCACGATATAAAAGTCCGATCATCCCATCAAGGTGCCATTTATTGGCCATGCAGTCACCAACACCACCCAGATTCTAGTTAGGCGTGTAAGGGAATTAGTGTTCTGTCGAATTACCAGTTATTCCATAAGGCGGTTTAATCAGATTGAGATCAACTATAACATTTCATGTGATTCCGTTTCGGAATATTGTTGCATTCTTTGCTTTCGAGTCGATGACGCATTATAGTCCCTCAGACAGTGGAATATGATCCTATTTCATCTGATTTCTCATTTCTAAGTCGTTTTAAAAACATTCGAAATATGTATACTGTGTGGATAAGTCCTTCGTACCAAATGTTTCGCAAACGAAGACTAGGAGAAAATATTCTCTGATATTCTTTAGGAAAGTACCACTTCACCTGTTGTATGTCCATGAAAATTTTTATTCTATTGATATTTGTTTTTTTAAAATGAACAAAACTATGCTGTTTCATAGGAATCCACAATCAATGAAGCTCTCATCCTACAGTCTGTTTTCTAAAACCTCTTGCATTTTATGATCTTGACTTGATTTGCTGTATTCTTCTTTCATGGTACTTTCATTGGTATCGTTTACCGATCATTTTTTTATTCCTTCACGTTCCCAGTAGAACATAGGGCTTCAAGCTAGAGTCTTGAAGTTTCTGTACCAGTGTTTATTTTTACAGGATGGGGTTGCTAGCCTCATGCCCAACCTTTCCTCTTCACCAGCTTTATTTCTGGCTTAGTGAGGTAAAGGAGTGCGCCGGCCGGAGATCGAACCCCGGACCATATGCATGGTCGGCGAGCGTCCTAACCGCTATACCACCGATGCACTTACCGATCATTACTATACTTTTAAGCTGTCTTTTTAGCAATGAATTTTACTGTCTGTTCGCTGTTTCAGATTGTTAAATGAGTTTCACTCAGCATCTTGACATTCAGTTCTCGGATGAAGAACACTTGAGACATCTCAAGATCTATTTCATTTCAAGTTCTGTAAACGTCATAACAATTCTTTTTTTTCACAAATGCTATCTCGTTGAAGGACAGTCTGTAAGCTAGTGAGTGATGCAGTAGGCAATCAATATTTACATATCTGAACCCAAAGGTTCAAACTCTATTCTCGTTTTACTCCACATAACCAAAAAAAATCAACAGCTCTTAAAATTGATTTGTGAGATTGTGGACACTTGCTTAGTGTGCACATATACATACTTAACTTGTGTTTTTGGAATATTTCTGATCTTTCCCAATGTAAACGTTGTGCTTATAAATCTGATAATAGCGTTGCCTTTTTGTCTCAAGTACTTCATTATCAATACAAGGCTTAGTTTTTATTTTATAACCTTTGTGTTCCCTGTGGAACATAGAGCTTAAAACTTGAGCTTTTAAGTTTCACTAGCTGTGGTGTTTATTTTCTACAGGTTAGGGTTGGGCTAGCCTAACACCTAACCTCCCCATTTCACTGGGCTTACCGCAAGGTTAAGGAGTGCGTCGGTTGGGGATGGAACTCCGGACCACATGCGTGGTCGGTGAGCAAGCTTTCTACCGCTGAACCACCGACGCACTTACAAGGCATAAAGTGCATGTCTAATTTATGATAAGATGTTTTGTTATTCTCAACATTTCACCTGATTAATTTACTATATTCTTTCCTTATTTTTATTTAGCTTGTTGACTATGTGTCCAGTCTTTTTACTAGAGCATGGGAGATACGTTTTACTAACATTAATTGTTTAGCCAGCGTGTTATCTGGACTAGCTGTCTACCATCCAGACTTCGCCACAATTATTGTAGATAACGTCATCGAAGATATTCGTATGGGAATGGAGGTTAGTTTAGTTGAGTCGTATATCTGTCTTACTGGAAAACATATATGTATATTTTTTTAAAGTGATGATAGCATACCCTAAAGTGAATTATCATATTCTCAAGTGTTAGTTCGAAGGGATTTGATTGGTTTCAAGTTTGACCACAAATGGATATGAGTTAGAAAAATATTGAAAGCTAGGAAGTGCTAGATAGCTAGCTGTCTCATTCAGGTTTAGGACTCTCCATCAGTATTCACCCACAACCCTACTACCAGAGACTAAAGGCAGGATCTTTAGGTTACGAGGTGAGCTCACTGACCATTCAGCCACTGGGACGGAATCAATCTGAAATCAATCGAATCCCTAGAAACTGGCACTCGGAAGTTGATATGTTTCTCATTTGTGACTGAATACAGGACGAAGTTGCTCAGAGTTCTAGTGAGTCCACCAAGTCGGTTATGTGGACAAATACTCATCGATGATATTGGCCGTTAGTGGTGCTAAAAACAGCGAACTGACAGAAGTTGGAATTTGTGGGTCCCTGAACTCCGTCCCAGTAACTTAGTGATAACCTGAAAGTTCTAGGTGCGTATTGCTGAAGAGTCCCCAACTAGTACGAAACGGCTGTCTGGCAGTCCCTGGTTTTTTAGTGGTTCTCTAACTGATATTAATATGTAATCCAACTTGAAACCAACATAAATTATTATAGTTTGTTGACGACAGTATTATATTCGGAGATTATTGACCATTTTCTACCTTATGTATTCCCGTCATGATTATCAAAGATTTTTTTAGGCGATTACTGAGTGATATATATAAATGGTGAGGAGAAAGTAAGTGAAGCTAAGCTTGTGATGCGTAAAGTGGTATGGTTGAAAAATGTTCGTGGTCACACAAGTTATCCGTAAATATACGAAGTATAATGAAAAAAGTAAACTATAGACTAAGTGATTTAACTTATTGCTCATGCATCTGAAGGTTAGTCACCAACTGTTTTTAAATGTGACAAATATTTTCCTTAAATCAATCAACTCGTTCTTACTGTCATTGTAGAAGCATCTTTCCGAAATTCCTGTCAAGATGCGGTTGGTACTCTCTTAGTTTCGATTAGTATTAGTATCACTTAGTTTGCCAACTTAATTACAACTACATTATAAAACTAGGTAAGAATGTTGTTCAGGTATTGGCTTGTAGGGATTTTATTGATCGATTATGTGATTTCATCATGAGCTGACTCGGGTTAGAGAACCATTGAAAAACCAACCAAGGAGCACTAGACAGCTGTTTCGTCCTAGTTTGGGATTCTTCAGCAATCAATCAAATCCCTATAAACCAATATTTGAATATCAATAAGATGCCCACTAGCGACTGGCCCTATTCAGGTAGGTCGTCACCCGGGGTTTTAGTGGGAAATTGTGAACAGTAGGTTACAGCAGGTTTGGCGTGATGACAAATACCCTCCGAAGACATTGGTTAGTGGTCGCGCTATGTCGTGGATTTGCAGAAGTTGGTAAAAATGTGTATGAAAAAGGTCTGTGCTAAATAAAGAGACCATGCATATTCTTTACGTCTATTAGTGCTATTATGACTGGATTCGTAATGGACTGATATTGGTGTTATTGATGTTTTCCTTCATGCATTAGGAAGTCAGTTGTCGGAAATACTCTAAATTATCGCGATTTGTCATCACTAATCTGTTTTTCTAGATTATCATTTCAAATTGTGTGTGTGTTTCAAATGAAGAATTATAGATTTTTCAGTAACTTTATGAAAATAAATTCTTCACTGTCTACGGATCAGTGAAATCAATGTTCCAACTAGCGTTTACCATCGAACTCATTTGAATTTTTTTTTACTGGACATCAGTCAGTAACTAGAGTAATGTGTCTAGTCCTATCTTTAGCGCAGACTGAATTCTGTCAGTCAAGTTTGCACTGTGGCCACAAGCATGCTATGTGGCTGGCCACCACATTGCACACTGTGAATTTTTCTTATTAGATAGTCGGAGGCAATCAGCTGGAAGTCTTGAACCTAGTTTTCGAGCTTGTCGACACTTGTTAGCAAGGCGTATCTGCAATATTGAAGGAACTCATATTTCTTCTGAGATTCGAACCCACGTCACCCAGTGCTGCTGCAGTTAGAGACGTTACATTCATTTGAATTTGTTCTACAATAACTGAAAAGAAGCCTATTCGTCATGTGTTTTCAATTGATACGTTATGCAGATGAGATGGACCACTCACTAGCTATAGATATAAACCACAGTTTGGAACTTTGAATGGGAAAGGACGAGTCGGTCATCCGAGGTTGACATGGAGGAGATCATGTGAAGAGGAAATAAGAGCTTATGAGCAGTCGTGGGGCTAACTAAAAATGACTACATAGAACATGATTAAACAGAGATGTGCTTTGCAAGCCTTATGTTCCACTCATAACCCAAGAGAATAATAATAGTAGTAGTAATAAGTGAGATAACTTAATTGTTTAACATGTTTAAAATTTATTTATATATACCATCTAGTGTTTATTCTTTCATCCGATTTGATACATGTACTCTCTAGAGATTTCACTTGTTCTAATTGCTTTTTATTACAACTCACTTTTATATTCAGCTTAACCTTCCAAATTTAAATCAACGTCGAATTGTCATGGTTAAATATCTTGGTTTGTTGTACAATTACTGTCTGGTGGATTCACCCGTCATCTTTAAAACGCTCTACTCACTTCTCACATTCGGTGTCAGTTTGGATCGTAAGTAAACCAATTGAATAATAACTAAAATGGTGTACTGACTAAAGTGTCCTAGGCAATTTTTCTCTTATCTTCACTAGACTATTTTATTTTTCATAAGGTGATTACGTTGACATAATGCGGAGTTTTCTGAATACCTTGAGGGGCAACAATCTTCGAATGTTTGACATGCGATTCGCTCCTGTCAAATTCGGGTAAGATGATGCTGCAAGACTGGACTACATTGACTTCTAGCGTAAAGACAGGCAGGGATGAAGTTGTGGCTGAGCGTATTGACGACTTCACTTATTTGGGGAGTTGCCTCAGCCAACGCCAATGGATTGGTCTCTGCCGACGAGATCTCACCACGGATATAGAAAGATCGTTTGGTATATGCCAGTTTACGCCGTCTGTGGCATAGACGGGATATCCAGCCGGCTGTCGACCGAAGGGCGTGTGTAGTGCTCAGCAGTCCGGTCCGTCCTCCTCTATGGCTGTGAGTGAGACATGGCCATTGAGAGTGGAAGACATGAAAAGGCCGTATAGCTGTCTTTGGTCATAGGTGCCTGCGTTTTATGTCCCGTGTGAAGTGGTATATTAAGGTGAGCGATATTGATGTTAGGCATCGGTCGAGTGCTAGGTAGACGGGAAGGGATATCAGTCGACGAGGTTGTGAAGTAGATGCTTCAATTGAGATAGTTAGGATATGTGTTACGCATGCAAGCCTAATCATCGACCGTCGATGTTAGCTGACTGACATATGATGGATCAGGTTGCAAAAGAGCTAGTGGTGGTCAAACCAAAACATAGCTTTATTAGTCGATGAAATCTGCGACTGTTAGTTTCAACTAGTCACATAGGGAGGTGTATACTCCTGGCTGGTTGGGGTCCTCAGGATGGTAAAAAGGAAGGGTGACTGCAGACAGTGGGTGATGTGGCTGAAAATCGTTGTCAGTGGCTGGCGCCGATGCATTCACTTTTTGTGATTTATTGTATGCAATCAAACTGTATCATTCTTCCATATTACTATTCTTTTTGCCTCAAATCTCTGTTTACTGCCTCTGTTTTGTATTTCTGTTTACTTTCTTTTGCTTTGTGTACTAAGTGAAGTGTGGTGACTCAAACTGCTGCACACTGGTGCAAAGTTTTACGTCACAACCAGTCAGTCAGTCAGTTATTCTTCATAATGAAAATACCATAATTTGTATTTGAGATTTGTAGCCTATCTTGTTCATTAATTTTTTGTCACCTTTGACATTTGATTGAAGACGTTTCTCCACTACAAGTCTAGGTGATATTTCCAGCCCCTAACCTTATTTTTTCAATCCTTTGTGTTCCGAGTGGCTGGCTGGCTGGATTCAACATAGAGTTCCGAGTGGAACATACAGCTTCAAAGTGTCAGTAGCGGTGGTTTTATTTTTACTTGATTGGCTTGCCAGTCTCACTCCCAGCTTTCCCTCTTTTCTGAGCTTACTGCTGACTATGCGAAGGATTAGAAGTGAGTCATCTGGGAGTCGAATCCTAGGCCACATGTATCATTGTCAAGCATTCTACGATTGTACCACTGACGTACTAAAGTGGTGTCTGGTGTGAGATTCGAACCTACGTAAGTTGTCCGAGTTCTTTTCCGCACCGGTACATTCCTAAACTTCGCCTACTTTTTTAGCTGTGTCAGTAAGTCCCGAGAAGATAGATTTGGTATGGGGCTAACAACCCCATCCCGTTAAAACGACACCACTGTCCCTGAAACATCAAAGATTGAAGCCCTATGCTCCACCGGAAGCGCTGGGAATGAAGAAAATAGTATGCAGAAAACTCTATAGAATTGCTAATAGCGTTTCGCACACATTATTGAGTTGTAATTCAATTTCATATAGTTCGATTACCAGAACTTACTATTTTTAACGAGTGTGTTGTGTTTCGGCGTTTTTTTGGTGTCGGTGGCTTAGCGGTAGAGTGCTCAACAACCACTCATGTGGTCCGGGGTTCCATCCCTGGCCGACGCACTCTTTTACCTAGGTAAGCCGGTAATAAAACCGATAAAGAAAGAAGGTTGGGCATGAGGTTAGCAACTGCACCCAGTAAAAATAAACACCACTGCTACCGGAACTTCAAGCCTGTAGCCTGGGAACGTAAAGGAATAAAAAACTGTCGTGTTTTTAAAGGGCGAAAATCTGTTTTCCAAATAATAATTTTGATACTTTTCATCAAGATATCACACACCGTACAATTTGTGTTTCTTTTTGTCTGTGACCATTTTTTAGCTGACTATCCAAGTATCATTGATCCTCCAGATTCATTGTTCAGAATTATTTTAATCTGTACACTACTTGAAACATCTGGGAGTTTCTTTGATCGTGGGAAAAAGAGACGTAAATTGAATATTTTCCTTATCTATTTCCAGGTAAATTGGCTAATTTTTAGTTATTATATTTCTCATTCTCTCTGCCTATTTTTAATTGTTAAATAATAGGCGCCTATTAATCATCAGAAGGATACTGTTGGTTGGTTCTCAGTTGAGGGGTATGAATATGGTGAGTGATATTAGGGGGAGGGGTGAGCGTTAGAGTGTGTTTTTGGAATGGATAGCAAGTCAATCGACCAGCTTGTGAGGCTACGTCGATTGAGATGGCTAGGGCATGTGTTGTTGAGCAATGGTAGCTGAAATAGAATCATACCAGATTCTCAGTTAGCAAAAATGCAATTTACACAGTTCAAGGCGAAGTTTCACCACAGTTTCCTTTGACAGCCGAAATTATTCAGATCCCAATTTGTGATTAGGTTTATGCCATAAACGATAATCATGAAAGCAAGCGTAAATTTGTGGACCTATTTACTAGTAACTGATTAAAATTTGCAAATGTATATCATTCATATCAACCAGCAGTACTTGGGTGCTAGCCAGACCAAAGTAACCCAAACACCGGACAACTGCTTCTCTCATTTGTTGTCGAGGTCATCAGTGGTGCACGAATCTGATCCAAGGTGTTACCACCAGAAATCGGGTGGTTTGTACTGATTTAGCTGTCTCTAAGCTGAGTCAAACCGCTTACACCACCGGTGTGAGTCTGACCCCTCCCCCCACCGATGTTTAGATCACTTCGATCTGGTTGGCTAGCAAGCACTACTGGTCAATATGAGTGATATTCATCTCAATGAGTCAGTAGTTTTCAGTTTTATACTTAGGATTAGATTGGCGAAGAGTCAGGTGGGCAAATCAAAACTTGTCATCAATCCATGAAGCTTTTTGGTTGTTGTTTTGAACCATGTAGCGCGGTGTGGTCCTGTCTGGTTGGAGTCCTCAAGACACTAAAAAACAATAGCTGGAAACTGTTAGTGTGTGATATGACTGGCTGGAAATCGTTCTCAATAGCTCAGATGCATATTCACTCTTTGTAATCTCTTTCAGATCCAATAAATCCGCATATATTTCCTTATTACTATTCTTCCCCCCCCTTCTTTCGAACTTTTTTCTCTTTCTCTCCCCTACCTTTGTATGCTACTTGGAAGTGCGCCAGCTCGCATTGTCGTGCTACTGTGGTGTGCAAAGTTCTGTGTTGAAACGCAGCAGATCAATTAGCTGTCTCTCAATTGAAATGCTGGTTATTTCCTTTTCTGTCTTACACTGTATGTACCTACTTGTAATCATGAATACAACTAAAATAAAATTATTAGCGGTTGGGGGGATGCAGTTTTAAGTAGTTTTGAATAGCATTTTCCCGATTTGCATCAAATCTCACTTTTTATGATATTACTGTTTGTTGTTATATGACGTCAATAAATTTGTTACTTTGTAACGATTACTGTGAAATTTTAAACTTTCATTATGATGGCATTCCTCCACAGAAAAATCTTTCTGTAGACACACTACCCAAAGATTTTTTTCCGGTAGTTTTGCTTGTTCCCCACCTCCTACTCTTACCATTAATTGCTTTGTTTGATCTTATTTGATTACCTACTTGGTTTATGACCTTTTTCCTAAACATTTTTGCCCTGTTAGCGTTACTATTGGTTCAAACGTTCCCTTCCCATATGGGTGCAGTTGGATAATGATTCCGAATCTCAGTCTGCCAAATCCGCACAAAATGAATCAACAAATGATCGTCAGAATGGTAAGACAGATTCATCTATTGCAGAACCAGTATCAAATCAAATCGGGGATTCATCGGTACCTGCTACCACAGAACAATCGAGCGACAACCTGCATAACGCCTCTGCTGATACTCAAACTCCCTCACCTGCTTTTATTCCTATACGTTTTCCTATTGCAGTAGAACAACAATATTTTGAAACTTTGCAAGAATTACGTGTGAATATTGGAAAAGCAAAAAGTTTTGCACAAGCCCAACGTCTTGTTAGTCATTTAGAGGCTCGTTGTTTACCTCGTCTTGCAACCCTTAAGGCTACATATGGGCTGGTGAATGAATCAGAAAGTATGGCGAATGGTGATCAAATGCAGCACTCAGCTGTTGAAAATAGGTCACTACGAGCTACCGGTCCAGGTCATATGGACGCGATTGCTGAAGAGGCTGAACAAGAAGATGGTAAGTTTATTTGATTCTCAGGGCGGGTAATTACTTTTTGTTTTCACCTTCAGACAGCTGGAATGTTTCACACTCGATAAGTATACATTAACATGGTTCCTACTATGAATTATTTTACACATATTCTTTTTGCACCACCACTGTTTATGCGTCACTTCAAAAGGCTTATGAACCACCACTTAGGTAATCTGGATGAGATACTGCCTGGTGGGCTGTCGGACAGAAGCAGGTGTTTGTCTTAAGCAGCTATTCCCCGAATCTTTGACTTGAATTCCTATCCACAAGGCAATGGAGAAGCGTCCTCATGGTTTCCAGTGACCTGAACTGGTTCCTACTCCATTCCAATCCCTATCCGTTCTGATTCTGGAGCTCGTGTATACCATGTTTGGAGTCAGGGTTTTCCAGCTTCCACCAATCTGGTTGTATGCACCAGACTTTTGTATTCTCTCTCACTCACACTTTTATGAGGAACACCCCTGTCACACGAAGGCAGTGTATAAAACTCACTCTGAAGAAGCTATGAACGCGTGGCTAAGTGAGAGCACTTCAAGGGGAAGACCGAAGTCTATCCGCCGTCAGCCATTCCATGTCATTTACGAGGGCATCTCGGTTTCAGGAAAAAGAATGTTTAACATTCACCGAATTTACACGTTTTTGATACCAGAAGGATATTCGATTCTAATGCACTGGACCACTGTATTAAACAAAAGCTCGATATCTACTAATTTAGCGAGCTGTTAACATTCTGTAGAATTATTGACTGCTTTCCTCACCCCAGAGATAAAGGTCTCAACATTATAATTTAAATAATCATGTTCTGACCTCCATGTACTAGGGATGTGCTGGGTCTATCCAATACCACTCACTGACTTCTTAACTGCACTATGTTTTACAAAGTGTACAGTTATAGTGGTTGATTTGTTAATTCTTACTTTGCACCCAATTGAACATTGTTTTAACAGGTTTGTTGTTAGTTAGGCTGGCCATAACTTCATTACAGTAAATTTCACCAGTAAACCGTCAATAGATGGTTGTCGTCAACCTTTTATGGCAGCATGTCCATCGTTTTGTCTAAAATTACTCTTGGGATCTTCCTATTGAGATACTTGTAGAATGTTATCGCATGTTGCTGAATCTATGTTTGTGGTGCTTTTGTTAGGTGAACTCTTGGACACATTATTTCAATAATACGTGGCGTTGTCTTCCAGTTGTTAAATAGGTTAGGGTAATAAAGGTTATGTAAGATTCACTTGATTTTATCTACTTTTCTCAAGTGTTGGTTTGCCGGAATTTGATTGCTTTCAGGATTCCATCATGAACTGACATCGGTTAGAGAACCATTGGGAAACCTGGGAGTACTGAAAGGCTATTTCGTCCGCCTAGTTTGGGACCCTTCAGCCGTACGCACCCGCCGGGGTTCGAACCCGGTCACAAGAATAGCGAACTCAGAGACTATTAAGTCACTGGGACCCGATCTAATGGCCAGTCCATGAATTCTAACTTCTTCCAATTTTCATAGTGTGGCGCTACCACTGGCAAATGTTATTCGTGGCGAGTATTTGTCCTCACACATCTATTCTCCTTCGTTGTTTTACTGTTATTTGCTCTTCTTTCAATGCTGTTTGTCTGTTTAAATTCTGCTGTTATCTATTTAACGTTTAATCATGCCTAAAGTTAACGGTTGGTATACTTTTATAGTCATGAGCTCATTTCCTCAACAACCAAGTTACAACTAAGGGTGGGTAAACTTTGCTCTTCTCCTCAAAATGCCCTCATGTGGCTTCACGTTCATAGCGACCTCTTTCAAATAAGTCCTGTTCTCTACATTCACGCGACAACGGTATCCCTAACAAAAATGAAAGGGCGAATGCGAAAGTCTGGCGCATATGACCGGATTGGTGCACGTGCAGGTTTACCTAGGGGAACTGGGAACCCCTAATTTCAAACATATGGCTAACACGGAGTCCAGAATCCGAACAAATAATATCAAATGAACCTGTTTAGGTCACTGTTAACCATTCACTGCCTTGTGGGTGATGAGACTTCAAGTTTAAGACTTAAGGAGAGCATCCCTTTTGATAACCAGTTACTTCAGTCTAGAATTCAGCGACTCAGGGATTGATTGTTTCTATCAGGGAATAATCTGGTTGACTTAGAATATGCGATTGATATAATCCTTCCTCCTAGGTGAAGACGCAAGGTCTTCTGAACACATTGAGGGGCAACAATCTTCGAATGTTTGACAGTCAAATTCAGGTAAGATGATTCTGCAGGACTGGACTACACTGACTTCTAGCTTTAATACAGGCAGGGGTGAAGTGGTGGCTGAGCGTATTGACGACTTCACTTATTTGGGGAGTTGCCTCAGCCAACGGCGGCCGTTTGACTGCTGCTGACGAGATCTCATCACGGATATAGAAGGCTCGTTTCGTATATGCCAGTTTACGCCGTCTGTGGCATAGACGGGATATCCAGCCGGCTATCGACCGAAGGGCGTGTGTATTGCTCAGCAGTCCGGTCCGTCCTCGTTTATAGCTGTGAGTGAGACATGGCCATTGGGAGTGGAAGACATGAAAAGACCAGCTGTCTTTGATCATAGGTGTCTGCGTTCTATCTTCCGTGTTAGGTGGTATAATAAGGTGAGCAATATTGGGTTAGGCATCGGTCGAGTGCTAGGTAGACGGGAAGGGAAATCAGTCGACGAGGTTGTGAAGCAGGTGCATCGATTGAGATAGTTAGGATATGTGTTACGCATGCAAGTCTAATCATCGAACACCTTCCTCGACAATAGGCAGTGTTATCTGACTGACATATGATGGATCAGGTTGTAAAAGAGTTAGCGGTGGTGGTCGAACCAAAACATGGCTTCATCAGTCAATGAAGCTAGCCAAACACTTAGGGATGTGTATGCTCCTGGCTGGTTGGGGTCCTCGGGATGGTAAAAAGGAAGGGTGACTGCAGACAATGGGTGATGTGGCTGAAAATCGTTGTCAGTTGCTGGCGCCGATGCATTCACTCTTTGTGATTTATTGTATGCAATAAAACTGTATCATTCTTCCATATTACTATTCTTTTTCCGCAAACTGCTGTTTTTAATCTGTCTTTAGTCTCTTTTGCTGAATAACTTGAACTATTGCACATGTGTGCAAAGTCCTACATTAGTCAGTTAGTCAGTCTAGACGCCCGGGCAGTTTTTCAAGCTCTCGCGCAAACGTTTTGTGTGACACACCTGTTGATGCCCATAATGTTTCATGTCTGTGTCTTAATCATAATAGTAGTAATAATAACCACATTCACCCATGTCTAAACCAGTTAGTAGCTAACATCAATCATATAAATAGTTCACTTATTCTGAAAACAAGAATACAGTGTATGTGTATTTCTATTATTTGTACAGGTGACATACAACTAGATGAAGATGAGTATGCAATGGATGATGATTTTGACGAGGATGACGATGATGAAGCTGACGAAGAAGCTGGGAATGAAGAAAATAGTCGAAATCAACGTCATCGGCAACCTGCTGCTGATCTTATAGACGTAGATGGTGGTAGTAATCGTCTTCGTGGTCGTAATGATAGTGGACACAGTCAAGGGGATGACACCGAGCCGATATTGATGAATGGCATAGTAAGTTCAACTGTCTGTGATACCTCATTGTATAATGAAGATATTCTGTATTTTTGTGGATACCCTGTTGAATGTTTCTTACTTATCATAGTTTTGTTGAGTTGAGGTTAAATGCTGAACTTAAGTGTCTAAACAGTTCTCTTATTGGACCTCACTGGTCACGACTTCTCAATAGAACTCCAGGAAACTCCATCCTGTAGCAAGTCACTAGCGAGCATCAGATTATTCTATAGGTTGGTTTGTAAGGGTTTGTTATGTTTTACGAGTTGATCACGGACTGATATCAGTTAGAGAATCATTGAAAACCAGGGAGTACTGGACAGCTGCTGTTTCATCCTAGTTTGGGAATCATCGGCAGTACACACCCACTGAGATTCGAACCCAGGACCTTCCGGTTACAAGGCAAGCTCGTATACCAGTCGGGTCCCAGTGGATGAATGGTATACGAGCTTGCCTTGTAACCGGAAGGTCCTGGGTTCGAATCCCAGTGGGTACGTACTGCCGATGATTCCTAAACTAGGATGAAACAGTAGTTCTCTTATTATTGGAGAAAACGAAAGACGATTGAACCGCACAGCTGTTAAGTCATCTTTATGATTATGGCAACAATAATTTCGTTGTGGGTTTGTCATTAATAGTAATCACTTAGAGAACTATTGAAAACCATCAGGGAGTACTGGATTGCTATTTACTCCTTGGAGGTTTTCAATAGTTCTCTAACTAGTATGAATCCGTTGTCATACTCGAAAAACAAATCTAATCCTTACAAATCACCTCTTGAAAATCAATACAAATGTTTGACAATAATATAACAGCTTTGGTTTGCATTTGTCAAAAAAAGACTACTATATTGTCAGTGTTTAAAAGACAGATGAAACCTATAGAATTCGTTGAGGTAAAATTTAATAATAGATGTGAAGGAGGTAATAGGATAGAAGACTCTTTGACACATCAGTGAGCTCAATATTCTAGTTTATACATGGAATTATTAAAGAAAGAATCAATTCCAAAGTTTTATTTCTATTTACTTTTATTGTCATACGCTATTGGCTAATCCTAAATTATATGTTCAAATGAGTGTGTATGTGTGTGTGTGAAGTCATATTTTATTCGTAAACATGTGCACCTAACACGAAAGCATTGAATGCTTCTGGCAATACTTGAGAGGTATTCCAGCTTGTACGAGTGGTAGGTATGGTGTCAAAATCTGCGGTCTGTGAAGTAGATGGAACACTGAATTGTGTAGTTGGCCCACAGCGCCAATGTTCAGTATTATTAATCACTGCGTTGCGCGTTCGATTAACACCACTTCACTTAACGAAGCTTGATGTCTACCCTAGACAGCTTGTCCCATGCTCTTTTTGAAATGATGGTGAGGCTGTAGTTGGGTACCTGAGTAAATTTCTGTCCAACTGTGCCGTTGATAATATTCTGAAGATAGTTCTGCTGGAATATCTGCCACATGGGGAAAAGCCTTTTGACCTTTGAGTATACAGACTAAATAAATTTCATTTATCCAATTGGTGATTAGTGTCTGTAAGGTAATATGTGTTTTGCATCATCCGTCTGCTAAGTTCTGTTTTAAGTTTGGTAGTATTCAGTACCCCTTCTCTATCCCCCAGGTTCAACCCTTAGAAGTAACAAAAATATTTGTGTATCTAGGTATTTGATGACATACGACAAACTGGGTCACTTGTGGTGCCGTCATGATATTAGTTCTGTCGTTAAAGGTGATACGCACCACACTTCAATGCTTGCACTCCTGCTGTACACCTGTAAAATCTGACTCCTTCGAGCTGAGGATGTCCGATGAATCTGCGTGTTTTATCATATCTTTTTACTTAGAATTCGTCATATCTCTTATCGTTTCTCTGTGAAAGTATTCCTGTAGACTGATGGCGTTTCTGTGGAAATAGTAAAAATTATCCATCAGTAATTAATCCTGCAATAAAGGTTAATAAAGCAGGATTTAATGAATTCATCAAATTTCGGTAGAACTCGTCAGCTGAATACTCTACATACACGGATACATACTTTTGAAGTTACATTGGGAGATATAGGACTGAATACTTTACATACACGGATATATATAGTTTTGAAATTACATTGGGAGATATAGGACTGATAAGTAAATAAACTACATTGAATTAGTCATGCAGAAAGACAGGTGCGAATGTTTTTCCAGGTCACGTGCAATTAGATAAGGGGAGAGAGAGTATGGGAGATCAAAATTAAGATAAATTGCATTACGCAATTTGTTCTGACAGTACTGTTGAGTATGAAATAAAATCCCTGAAGGATATCTTATCTAAGAATGGATATCCTGAGAAGTTCATTAATAAATACTCTAAAGAAAACACCCGCTGCAAAACAATCCAAACAGTTCCGAAGAAACCTGTCTATATCAACTTGCCGTTCAAAGGAGATGATGTACAGGAAGTAGTCAAACGAAGACTCGACAAAGCCATCAAGAGAACTTATTATGCTGCAAAACTTGTTTTCCTTAACACCACTAAGCGAGTGCTTCAACAATCTGGGGAAGACCAGTCGCCAATCCTCGACACTTCAAACTGCGTATATCAATTTGAGTGTGTTTGTGGAAGCAAATACATAGGTCGTATGGAAAGGAGGTTGTCTACTCGCAAGATGGAGCATTTGCCAAAATGGTTGAAAACAGCTGAGTTCAAAGTGCCAAAATCCTCAATAACAAAACATCTTGTGGATTACGGGCATGATATCGACGCAGTCAAGTCATTCACCATTGTCAGCAGACAAAGAAACAAGAAGATGCTTGCAATTGCAGAGGCTTGTGCAATTCGAGTTTACAAACCAGGTTTCTGTGTACAAAAGGAGATGGTCGTGACTCTGAATCTACCATGGTAATATGTTTTACTTATAACTCTACCTCTTATTATTATTATTTTATTATTACTATTATTATTCTCATTATTATTATTCTTGATTCATTTAAAACTATCCTTTATCAGTAGCATTATCTTAACCCACTTCAACACTATTATTATTATTGTTATTATAACTATTACTATTGATATTACTCCGTTTGCAATTCTTGTTTTGTTCCCTAATGACTAATTGTTTATCTAAGTGATGTTATTGAAGCGTAATGCAATTTATCTTAATTTTGATCTCCCATACTCTCTCTCCCCTTATCTAATTGCATGTGACCTGGAAAAACATTCGCACCTGTCTTTCTGCATGACTAATTCAATGTAGTTTATTTACTTATCAGTCCTATATCTCCCAATGTAATTTTAAAAGTATATAAATCCGTGTATGTAGAGTATTCAGCTGACGAGTTCTACCGAAATTTGATGAATTCATTAAATCCTGCTTTATTAACCTTTATTGCTTGTTTTAAATTCGTATCGGGAAATAAATGTTTCCAATTAATCCTGCATTAGGACAGCGGCTTCCACTCCGTTTATTAAACCTGGGACTTTTCGAAAAAAAGTGGGGTGGGGTCAACCATGACATGATGCTATCGGATAAATGATACTTGGCGTTAGTATCCGTTGGTATAATATCACAGCTCCTTGGTTGGGGGGGGGGCGGGCGGTTGGAGAGATCATGCTACTTATTTTATCTTTATATGGTCAGATATCGCCTGTGTGCAATTCTTTACCCACGGAATCCTCTTTTTTTACTGTTTGAATCTTTCGGCTGTAATAATCTATGCATATGTATATTTGATTTTTGATTTCATTTAAGGAGAAAACAGAAGAAAAAGATATCGATGAACAGTATCAAAATGACACTGTTAAGCCTAAATATATTGATTGTCCTGAAGATACTGAATTCTGTGAAGCTTTAGATAAACTTATGGCCGAGGCATTATTATCCTCGTCTACACCTGCAAGTATTAACACGTCAGCAAATGTGAATAGTAGTGTCAATATGAATGCTGACACGAATACTGGGTCATCTCGCTCTACAGCTATGATGAATGCTCTGCCTACTCCAGATGTACTTCAGCTGGCAGCAGCAAAAAGTCGTTTATCGACTAATACACAAGGGAATGTAGCGACACAGAAATCTGGTCAACAGCTAAGCGTGCATAACATCTCTATTCTTCAATCTATGCAGACAAAATCTAATGACGGTAATATCAAATCAAGTAATCCAGTTACATCCACGGAAGAAAATTGTGAAGATGATCAGGTCAGTAGTTGGTCACTGTTCTGCTTAAACTTTTCAGTACTTTTGTTCTGATTAGTTTACACCTAAGTGTTTTAATGAAACTAACTGCTCTTTGTAATTAATATTTATGGTATTTTTATAAAATTGTTTCGATAGCCTTAGTAATGTGTGTATGTTACAGAAATAATATCCTAAACAAAACTGTATCAGAGGGGGACTAGTATTTCCAGCCTGGTCAATTTATCTTCATTCCATTTTGTGACCATAAATAACGACGAGAGCCAGAAAAAGTACTCCCGAGCATTTGACATCAGGACCCTGTGCCTAATCACTAGCCAGAACTCTAGCATCTCAAGCCATGCATGTATGTTGTGTTTCGGAGATACACGTTCACGACCTGAGTGTGGTTATTCACTTAACCCCACCCAAACAACAAGGTGAATCTGTAAAATTCACTTTAAGGGTGTCAGAAGACTCCTCAGCTAGTTCGCGGGGCCTCGCGGGTGTAGGGATAGCATTGAGTGTTAGGGCAGAAAAATCCATGCTTGACTGGATCCCAGTAGATAATCATATGTGTGTAGTCTGTCTGAACGGGTACGTTAGCAGAAGGAAAGACGGCGTTACCCGTCGTTGTCTTTTCGTAGTCTCCGCTTGCGCTCCAACCGACTGCGGTTCGGGTGAATTAAAAGATGATTTCTACCAAAAACTGTCCCGTCCAATTCCGTTTTCTTCGGGATATCTGTTGAGCAGTAGTTTCTTGATCGGTTCATTCCCAGAGTTCCTTGTTGCTATTTCTTTCTGACCAGTTGATCTTTAGCATCGAGCGATAGCAGCTGTTGATAAGTATGCGGTCTATTGGCTGTTCCTAATTTATACTCTCCTTACTTGCATTCTTTCAATATTATTGAATTTAACATTTATATCATTCTGTTTTATTATTAGTCATATTACCTCTTTTTTTAATATATGACTCCACCTGTTTCATTTTACATATTGATTATTTCTTGATGAACTATTCACCTCAGTCTTACTATCTTCTCTTCAATGCATAATATTTTGTACCATCCACTCACCCAACAACTTTTACAACTCTCCCCATATTGTATGAATCTACTACTGTAACGGTAGAAGGCGAAACATTTGGTAAGGAATGTTTATTTGCATTTAGGTATCTCTGTATAGCCAAATTATGTACACCATTTGCACAGATATTCCGTGTTGTTGTGCTATTTCTGGCCTTCCTTCATATTGTGTTTCTTTGTGTTCCTTCGACATCTCCCATGTATCTCCGTAAAGCTCGATCATTTGCTTTCTCTGACATCAAATCTATCTCCCTGCTATGTTACGTTTTTATGCTGATGAACATCTCTTTGTATATATGTACTACTGATGAATCTTATCAGTAGCACACGCCACACTCTGACTAATCACCATCCTCAGGATCTCACATGTCACAGTACCTTGTAATTACATTCAGACCAGCACGTGTGCCCAACCTTTAACCAGTTTGTTATCCTACTTAAAATAGGTATCTGCCGCATAACTGGCTACCATTGTAACGATAACAAACCTGAAGAGAATTCATCGAAAAGGATATTCTTCATTCAGATCAATTTTTAAAATTTTTATTCGCTGCATGTATATGTACGCTCTCTAATCATGTAGGCGCAATTAGTACTGAAGTGAAAATATTGATGGTAGATTTCCGTTAAGTATTAATACATTTTTGCGCTTATGTATGTTATAATGCATATTTTGAGTTATATATGATTATCAAATAGTAGTTTATTAAATAATATGGTATTATGTTTTATCATTTTTCTTAAGAATATTGTACCATTTACACTGATATCACGTCGTGGAAATAAACCTCATCTAGTACCATTGGCTGTGCCTGATTCAGTACAATTTGCAGCACGTTATATACAGACTGCTGCGGCTGAAAGAGAAGAAAAGGCAAGAATGAAACAACTGGTTCTTGAAATGCATGAAGCTCAAAAAGAAGAAGAAATGGAATGGGGTAAGTTAGAGAAGGGAGAAGTGTATTTGTAAATGTCTCCACTTTAGCGTTTGGGAAGACGAGGTGCTGGGTTCGAGTCCCTGCGAGAACACCATTTCTTAGTAGGGGGATGCCAGTTACATCTAGATGACAAGTCTCAAATGGGACGAAATGTGCATTCTGGATCTGACTGCTAGTCAGTCACCATCCACCAGATGGCATCATGCTAGTTAGTCTTCTCTAGATATCATTGAAGTGTCCGTGCTTAGAGCCGACATGTCAGCAGAGACCGAACATTTCGTTCCGATATATTCAGTCAATGGGGAATGAGAAATTAACTTAAGTAAATAGTTTGCTGATACTTTTCTCACTTGCGAATTATGGATGATGACTACAAATACCATTAGCTTGCTTATGATGGTTATGACCCTTATTCTTGTATGTAAACGTATTTTCGGTTGTTGTGTTGCGACATTATTATTATTATTGTTCCCTTGGGTTCCTAGTGGAACATAGGGCCTCAACTGCACGTCTCCACTCGCTTCTGTCTTCTGCTGTACTTTTCACCTACATCCATGTTAATCCATATTGTTTCAACTCTTCTTCACAAGATCTCCTCCATGTCACCCTCGGACGTCCCACTCGCCGCTTCCTTTTCGGGTTCCACTCGAGCGTTGGCCTGATGCGCGATGTTACCCAGCGGCCTCCTCAGCGAGTGTCCAATCCATCTCCACTTTCTCCTGCATATTTGTTGGGCGATTGGTTCTTGTTTTGTTTCTTCCCATAGTTTCTTGTTAGTGATTCTTTCCGGCCATCTGATCTTCAGTATAGAGCGAAGACAGTTGCTGACAAAGATCTGCAACAGGCTGTTGGAAATATTCTTTGTGACCCGCCAAGTTTCTGACCCGTATAGCAAAACTGACTTGACGTTTGTATTGAAAATCCGAATTTTGTTGTTGATGCTGAGGAGTGACGAAGATTTCCAGATTGGTTTCAGGTTGATGAATGTGTTTCTCGCCTTTCCGATTCTCGATTTGACATCCTCGTCCGTTCCTCCTGTAGTTGAGACAATGCTCCCTAGATAGGTGAATGAAGTAACCTCTTTCAAATCCCTCCTGTTGATGGTGATTGGCGCTGGATGTTGCTGCTGCTGTTGTTGTTGTTGCGACATTATTGGTGGCATTAAACACAGAAAGTTTCTCCTATCTTTCCCTCTTTACCTTTTCGCATAGTTAAGAGTTATTGAATGACACGTAGGTATCAAAATTCATATTTCAGTTTTGCGGATCCGTCTGCATGCCAAACTCATCCTTTCCTAGTCGGCTTTCACTCGACAGCGTGATGCGTGATTTCCCCCAGCATGTGTCCACTCTATATCTCCATTTACTACTCATACTTGTTGGGCAACAGGTTTTCGGTTCGTTTGCTCTCAGAGTTGCCTATTGCCAATCCTTTTTGTTCGGTCATACGATCTTCGGGATAGGGCGAACGCAGCTCTTTATGAAAGTCTCCCCATAATAGCCTGTTGGAAATGCATTTATGTGATGCACCAATGCTCTGAACCCATATAGAAGAACTTACTTGACATTAACGTTGAAAATCCTTATATGTTGTTCCTAATTCTAAGTACACTAATTCCAGAGTTAATAAAGATCTCATCCTTCATTTGACAACCTCGTTTGTACCACCTGTAGTCGAAATGACATTTTCTAGGTATCAGGTGAGTGAAAGAAATGATTTGCTTCAGATCCCTCCCCTTGATGACTGGTACTTCATCACCTCTATCTACCTCTGTGTTCACATGAAATCCTGTCCTCGCTGCTTCTTCTGTCTAGTTCACTAGTTTATTAGCCGGTTCTCATCAGGGAGAAAGAGGGAAGGTTGGGTGTGGGGTTACAATCCTACTCCGGAAAACCAATCCAATCGCTACGGAAACACTAACTAGGCAGCTAAATTTCATTTTTTTAAATATATATTAGACCTTATATTTGTGGTATGGTTTTAAATATATTGTTATTATCAAAGCAACATCATATTATTCTAATCTTATCGTATTAATTATTTCGTTTTATTTTAGGTCAATTTGGTGATCCAGATGCTGTTTTGGCTCATCAATTCCCCATAAATGTTAACCGAGACTATTGGGTGAAGTATAATCATCCAAAAGGTGCACCAGACGCTGACGCAGTTTTTGGAACACCGAGGTAATTTAGATTTTTATGTTCATATTAACTGATACACACACTCGAACAAGTCGATTCAGCATATTATTCACTGAATACCATTTCAAGGATATCATTTGCTCGTCGACCATGCATATGGTCCGAGGTTCGATCCCCGGCCGACGCACTCCTTTACCTCGCTAACCCAGTAATAAGACTGGTAAAGAAGGAAGGTTGGGCATGAGGCTAGCAACCCCATCCCGTAAAAATAAATACCGCTGCTACCGAAACTTCAAGCCTCTAGCTTGGAGCCCTATGTTCCACTGGAAACGTAAAGGAATATTAAAAAAATTTAAGCAAAGATTATAGATATAAGTATAAAACTTGGGCGCTGTCGTAGAGTATAACTCCATCATAGATAAGATTTTATTTTGATAAATCACACAGTATTATACTGTAATATTAACTTTCATATGATAATAATAAATAATAAATAAATAAATAATAATAAATAAATAATAATCATATGATATGATTATGAGAAATAGTTTGTGCTCAAAACGTCATCAGTTAATATTACTGTATAACACTGGGTGATTTATCAAAATAAAATCTTATCTATAGTGGAAAGATTATTGATATTATGGAGGCATTGCCGAATGACGTTTATCTTTCAGTGGTAATCAGTCTGTGTAAAGACGATTTTAATGCTATGACCTGTGTTAGTACGTAATGCTACTGTTTAGGTGGAAGTCCGATAACATGATGTTGAAAGGAAGACTTATGTTAATTATTCAAACAACGAATTGTGCAGCTAGACATTATTCTGATATTGAGTAACTGTCTACTTTGATTGGACACCAGATAGTAACTAATGTCTTGCGTGTCTAGTTTTCGATTTGGCAGTAGACTGAATTCTATCAGTGCCCTCAGAATTGTTGTTATCAGATGGTTGGAGGTGTAATCGACAGAAAGCCTTGGACGCCGTGATGGCAAGCCACCTAGCATGGTGGTGGTCACATTGCAGATTTGACTGATAGAATTCGGACTGGATGCTCGACATTAGTTACTCTACCTTGTGTCCAGTTGAAGTATGCGTTAGAGTCCTACAAAGGAGGTCAATCGTGGGTCTCGAAGAACTCAGTGGTAGCGTCTTTAACTGTAGCATTGGGTGACGTGTACTTGAATCTCAGGGAAGGGGGGACATTAGTTCTTCAAAGACTGCAGATATGCCTTGCTGAGTGGTGAGAGTGCCAACAACGACGAAATAACTGTCTATCAGTACATGTTAAATGTAACTAGAGCTTTGCTGAAAATAACGGAATACGGCTAAACTAAGAATTTTTGGTATGTGAAATACAAGAAATAAAGTGTACAAAATCAGGAAAATATCTTAACGCATCTCCTCAAATATGTGAAATATATTTTAATGTTGAGTATATCTAATGAACCCTTTTGATTAGGTGAACTTTTTCTAATTAACTAATTAATAAATAATATTAATTATTATAATAACTTCTGGACAGTAGTTTAATTACAGTATAGAGCTCTCACTGCGTCTTACTGCAGAGTATTTACTCTATGTATAGATCCGTTAATTAAAATATATGCATTAATTAATACTGTAATTATTTGATTCACTGTGTTCCACCTCAAGCATACGCCAACCCCCCTTCACGATATTGTCCCTTCAAAATACAAACAAACAAGCTTAGCAGTATATTGAAAGCTAATTTATAAATGCAAGTGACTACTACAGTGTGGTAGAATGAATGCTCTCCAGCTACGCATATGCTGAGGGTTTGATTCCCCGCCGACGTACTCCTAAACGTCGCCCAGCTGGTAGTAATCCAGAGAAAATGAGGGAAGGTTGGGTATGAGATTAGCGATCCCCCACCCCCGCAGTAAAAGAAATCACCACCGCTACCGAAACTTCAAAGCTTCAAGTCCTATGTCCCACTGGGAAAGCACAGGGATACATCACCACTACAGATTACTGTCCAAAGGCGTAAATAAAGTTGTTAAATGCAACAGAGTCGATTTGATACATGATGCTTGGTGGAAAAACTTAGACGCTCCAATTATGTAAACAAACTCGGAGTTTGTGTAAAATGTTGAAGATATATTCTTAGTATCATTAGTCTGGAAAAGCTGAGAAGAAAAGTAATAAATCAAGGAAGGGATCACTTTTATTAGGATGTAATTCATTTAGATTTTATTTTTTTCCACACCCTGGAGAAGGTGTGGAAAGAAGGCAAAGTACCCGAGGATTGGAAAAAAGGATACTTATTCAAACTACCAAAAAAGGAGACCTAAATCAATGCAAGAACTGGCGCGGAATTATGCTCCTGTCCATCCCAAGCAAAATACTAAGCCGCATCATCCTGGAGAGAATCAAAACTTCGACCGGAACAGGCTGGATTCAGGAGAAACAAGTCATGCATTGACCAGATCGCCACATTACGGATCATCATTGAACAAAGCTTGGAATGGCAGTCACCTCTCCATCTCAACTTCATCGACTTTGAAAAGGCCTTTGACAGCGTCGATCGAGAGGTGATTTGGAAACTACTTCGCTACTACGGAGTGCCACCGACAATTATACATCTCATCCAACAGCTGTACGACAATGCTGCATGCCAAGTAATCCACAACGGGAAACTCACGGAATCCTTCGAAGTGAGGACAGGAGTAAGGCAAGCTGGCTGCCTACTATCGCCAATGATTTTCCTGATTGCAGTAGATTGGATAATGCGACAAACAGTGGGCAAGGAGGAAACAGGCATAAAATGGACTCACACAAAAAACTTGGAGGATCTGGACTTCGCCGATGATATATGTCTGATTTCCCACAAACTGGAAGATATGCAAGCGAACAGCAACAAGTTGGCAGAAGAAGCACCCGGAGAAGATAGGACTTCAGGTGAACATAGAGAAGACAGAGGTGATGAAGATTCCTGGGCAACACCACCAACAGCAACAACAACAGATAGCGATCAGCATAAATGGAAGGAACCTGAAAGAAACAACCTCCTTCACCAACCGACCTGGGAAGCATCGTTTCAACTACAGGCCAGCGGAACTGACGAGGATATCAAAGCAAGAATCGGAAAAGCAAGACAAGCTTTCACTACTCTCAAGTCTGTGTGGAGGTCAACAGCACTCAGCATCAAAAATAAGATCCGGATTTTCAACTCCAATGTGAAGTCAGTCAGTGCTACTCACTATACGGATCAGAGACTTGATGCGTCATAAAGAGCATCTCAAACAAACTACAGACCTTCATTAACAGTTGTCTTCGCTCAATACTCAAGATCAGATGGCCGGCCAGAATAGATCAGCAACAGAGATCTCTGGCGATGAGCGAACCAACCAGGAACCGATTGTACAACAAATAGGGAGGAAGAAATGGAGATGGATTGGCCATACTCTGTGGAAACCATCAAGTGACATCACACGACAGGCCATATCTCGATTGGAACCCGAAAGGGAAGCGGCGAGTTGGTCGTCAGTGCGGGGGTGGGTGACTTTGAGGAGGTCATGTGAAGAGGAGATGAAAACGTGTGGGCAGACTTGGAGCCATGTGAAGACTCTAGCAGAGAACCGAACGCAATGGAGAGGCACGGCTGAAGCCCTATGTTCCTCTAGGAATTAAAGGAAACAATAATAATACTGAACCCTGTTGACTGCCCCCATAAACGACCCGATATGGCTGATGCTGGGTAGACTTCAATCTCGCTCTTGAAATGCTGTCATGTTGCCACGCATATATCGTCTGTACCAGGTAGGTCCTATTCACCACCTTTACGCAGCCGAGGTGTTCCTCACAAAAGTGAAACAGTGAGTGTGAACGTGTGGCACCCATTAGGCAGACTGATGGACATTCACATCTGCTTAGGGGAGAGTGGGTAAACCCTAATTCCAAACCCTGTGGTTTATACGGCCTGCAGAACCCGATAGGATCGAATGGCGTATGAACACTGTTTAGACCATCGAAAACCATGAATATGTAGCTCCTCACTCTCTGCTACTGCCTTACGGATCAGGCTTCAAGTTAGACGCTCGGAGGTAGCTCGTTAAAACAACCATCTGTTTCGGTCTAGGCATCCGAACAGTACTCCAACCTTCACACAAACAATGAGATTTTGTGTGGTCCATCTCTTGGTACCCATAATGCATGAAGTGTTTCAGTAATTATAATAAATCGGACTAATTTATACTGACTCATATTTGTCGTTAGTCCATATATATTCAACAGATGGGTTGCAAAATGATAGATATCCTGTGAATTTGGAATTGTCTGACTTTATACTACATTGCTGTTGGTGGTAGTTCCATTGTAGCAACCTCCTTCAAGACTAATATTTTTTCCATTTTTCAGGGAGATCATGAGCTAACTTCATTAAGCGAATATTAATGTGAAAATCAGGTGTTACTGGACAACTGTTTCATCTTAGTTGGGAACTCTTCAGCAGTGAATTCTTCATCTGGAAACCTGAATGTCCTAACTTCTATTCCTACCTGTTGGGTAATGAGTGCATGCCACTGAAGATATCCAAACTAAGACGAAACGGCTGTCTAGTAATACTTGGTTTCCTATGGTTCCAACTGAAGTTAGTTCGTGTGGTCTAAGTTGGAATCAATGAAATCCTTGCAAAGCAACACTTGGAACCAGTTCTCCTAATTAGCTAGCCAGAAATCGGATGCTTTGAACTGATTTAGCTGTCTGAGTTGAATCAAACCGAATACATCCACTAATGAGTTCTGCCGCGAAGGAGTGAAACGATCATCCAGTGTTTGGATCACTTCGATATGGTTGGTTAGCAAGTACTACTGACTGAAATAAGTGATATCCGACTACTCATCTCAATCAGTCAGTAGTATATAGTTTTGTGAAGGAAAATAATAATACATAATATCTCATTGTTAACTGTGTGTGATTGAAGTCTAATAATTCTGTTTATTTATTTATTTATTTGCTTGTCTTACAGTCAAAAACGATGTGCCAATTGAGCATATCATTTCAAACGATAAGATTATTTATTCATCATGACGGATCTTCTGATTTCAAAAGTGGGATATAACCAACCAACCAACCTTAACAAGCGACAGGCATAAATTGTGTTCAAAAGAAAATCCAACGAAATTAGTATTGTGAGTGTGCGTGCATGTGTGTGTATGTGTGCTCGTGTAACACAAACACACACGCATACACACACATTGTGTGGTGTAGTTGTTCTATGGGTGTGTTTGCTGGCAAGTGTTCGGGTACAGTTGTTAACTAACGAACAAGTGAACAGAAAACAAGTTTTTGAAAAAAATTTAATAATAATAAAAATAATAGTAACCAATATAAGAAAAATGTATTTTCCATCTTCTTTCATATCTTCAATTTATATGTATACATATTAAAGAATATTATTGCCTTTCCGTCGTTTCTATTCAAAAGACGATTATTTGAATGACGCCTTGTTATCACCGAATTTCTGATGGATAGATCAATGAATGCATGAATGAGAGGTGAAGATTTAGCCGTGTTCACCGTTGTTGTCCTTTTCCTAATTAATTTCTGCTTAATTTTACTGTCCCCCCCACACACACACTACAAAAGAAATTATCATATTCCTTCAAGAATCACCCATAGACATACTCTTGTTGTGGCCTTCTATCTCTTTCTCTCTCCCTGTCTCGTCGCATCTTCTTTCCAATACTTGTTAAGTACTGGCACCCAGTTATGTTTCATATTTATATGTAAAATTTATGATATTCTATTTCAGAGAAAACATTTATTGAGATTGTTTAACAATGTTATGAATGTGTGTCTGTATTTCTCCTCATGTTTTTGTAAAGAAATTGATTTTCTACAATGTGATTCGGTCATTTTATCTTTTTCGCTTTGAATTTCTGGTAAGGGAGTGGAGAAGGGTTGCTGTGAGCGCTGTAATTAATGCACTCAATAACGTCTTGGACTAAGTTTACTAAAATGTTATATAATTAAAAGGGGAAAACTAAATGTATTGCCGAAATCGATTGACGGTGAATACCACTGATATCGAATTATCTTTTGCGAAGCAGCCGATATCATTATTATTATTTTTGATTATAGCTTGAAACCACACAGTATTTTTGCTACAAGTATGGAATTTTCAGCATATGGTATCGGTAGCCCAAATTTGTAGGCCGACCATAGATATCAGGTGTTCGTCGGCCGGGGATCGAACCCCGGACCATGCTTATGGTCGGCGAGAGTCCTAACCGCTGTGCTACCTTAGGTCCTGAATGGACTTAAAGGCTTCAACAACACATATCCACTTTGTTCTGCTTTCTGTGGTCCTCTTTAGCTGGTTCCACCATAGCCCATATTCTATGGTCTTCTACAATGTCACCCACGGATGCCTGAATCGTCGTTTCCCATTCAGGTTCCACTCGATCGATGGCCTGGCGCACGATGTCATTCGACTGTCTCCTCTCAGCGTATGCCCAATTCATCTCCATTTTCTTCTACATATTTGTTGACGAATAGGTTCTTGGTTGGTTTGTTCCGAAAGTTTCTTGTTGCTAATTTTCCTGGTTGACCATTTCATCTTCAATATGGAGGCAACAGTTGATGAAAGTCTGCAGTGGCCTGTTGGAAATGCGCTGACCAAGTTTCTCGCCCACATTTTTGTTGAAAATCCGAATCTTGTTCTTTATGCTAAGTAAGTGCAGAAGATTTCCAAACTGAATACAACTTGATGAAGGTCTCTCTTGCCTTTACGATTCGCTCTTTTACACCTACATCTGTTCCGCCTGTGGTTGAAATGATGCTATATAGATAAGTGAAGGAAGTAACCTCTTTCAAAGTGCTTCCGATGATGGTGATTGGTACTGGTTGTTGCTGTTCGTTGGTTATCTTCATCACCTGTCTTCACTGTCTGTCAGCCTCTTCAGCCAGTTTGTTGGTTTTCGCCAGCGAGTCGTCGAGTTTGTGTGACAATAAACATATATCATCCACACGCGGAATTCAAATCTTCTAGTGCCTTCTTATCAGTGGCCCAGCGTATCCCTGTCTCCTTTCACCCCACAGTCTGATGCATAATCAAGTCCACCTAAATTAAGAATATCATCGGTGAAAATAGGCAACCAGCCCTATCTTACTCCTGTATTCACTTCGAACGCCTTGCTGATTTTTCCGTTGTGGCATTGTCACATAGCTGCTAATTGAGTTTGATAAAGATTTTGGCGCTGCATGCCATAGTGTTGAAGTAGCTTCCAATTTACTTCTTGGTCAACTCTGTCTGTCGGATGTCTTTTCGAATTCGATAAGGTTGAGGTAGAAGTTTGACTGCCGACATGCTTCTACTGATGCAATATACCCATTTATTCATGAATAGGGACAATATAGCTTTTTTTAATCGGTCGTTTTTATCTCATTAATTTTTTTATGAGATATATCACACAGTGATGAAACAGTATTATTTACTGGATGACGTTTCGAACACGGTTTATAGTTCATAATTATATCAATATACACATCTGATACGAATGAAGATAATTAAGATTTACTCAATAGTGAAAGGGAGTAAAATTCACATTTGAATCAGGAAATGAACAAGGAGAATTAGCTGTGTTAGATTGTAAAATAAAACGAATAGAAGAAGGTAAACTACACACTAGCGTTTATAAAAAACCAACGCATTCCAATAGATATTTAGACATTTAATCCATCTCATCCTTTGTCTGTAAAGGCAGTCTTAGTTAAGTGTCTAACAAACCGAGCTATAGCACTAAGTTATACAAAAAACCTAAATGATGAAATGAAACAGATAGAAGAAGAAGCGTTGGTGTTAAATAACTATCCTATAAAATTCATTAGGAAGATCAGAAAAGGTCAAAAGAAAAGTAATTGTGAAACTAGTAATGATAACATAAATAACAAAGAATATAAAGTATCTACAGTTTTACCATATAAGGGGAAGACATATAAGACCCTATGTAGGATTCTTAGTAAAGCAGGAATTAGGGTTGCATTCAAAACTACAAAGTAACTCAGGTAGGACAAGTTCTTTAGGTTAAAGGACCCAATTAGACAAAATAATCTAATTTACAAAATACCTTGCAATGACCGTGAGTTAGGTCAACTACATATTTCGAACGAGTAGTGAGATTATCAGAACATAAGAATTTAGCTAAGGTAAGAATGGTTGACCCCACGAAGATAAATAATTTAGAAAAAAACTCAGCGATCGCACTGCATGGATTAACACACAACCCTACAATAGGGTAGTGGGAGAGGGTTAAAATTCTAAGAAGTAATATAGATAGGTGGAGAGAGAGAGGTTGATTACTAAATCTTTCAGAGGTTGATTTGTTTCTCGAGTTTGACCACAGATTGATGTCAGTTGGTGAACCATTGAAAACCAGGGAGTACTGGACAGCCAGCTGTTTCATCCTAGTTCGTTAATCATCAGCAGTACGCACCCACAGGGTGGGGTTCGAACCCGGCACCTTTTGGTTTCAATGGAAGCTCGTATACCATTAAGCCACTGGGACCCGATTCAATGGCCATACCATGAATTCTAATTCCTACCAGTTCGTGATTTAGCGCGACCACCAACCAATATCATCGGCAGGAAATCCATCCTCACCCCCGACTGGATGCACCTCACTGGTCACGACTTCTCACTAGAACTCCAGGAGGTTGAATCTTTGTTTATAAAATCTACACCCAGCACGTGGAATAGGAATGACTCATACGAGAAATATGGAAAATATTATTACCACTCAAATCAAGAGATGAGAAATAGTGGAACCATATTAAACTAAGTTGTGTGAGTAACTTGATATGATTACGAGCAGCAATAAATTGTGTTCGAAACGTCATCAGTAAATATTACTGTGACTTTATCAAAATAAAATTTTATCCATAGCAGAAATTTCCTCTATGACAGTGCTCAAGTTCTATTTCTTATATCAATAATTAACATGGCTTGTAAGAGGTGAAAATAAAGTGGATGAATTACGAAAGACTATTAAATAAGTGAACTGTTAATTTGGTAGACGGTGACTATCAGTAGAACCCAGGATCCGAATTTCGTCCTAATTGAGACTCGTCACGAGATTCACCTACATCCCCCAGTGAGTGATGGTGTTCCCGTAAGGACGAAATCCTCAGACATTGTCGAGACATCCACACGAGGAGCCGACATGACAACAGACGCTGAACACTTCGGTCCAATCAGTCAATGAGAAAATCCGAATTCAATTAAATAATAATTGATACACATTGCACAAGAGGTAGCCCTAGTAGTCTAGTAGATGACGCTTTGGCTTTTGAAACTGTGAGTACTGGTTTCGAGTCGCAGTGGCAACACCACCTTTCACTGGGGATTGCAAGTACATCCAGATGACGAGTCCCAGATATGACGAAATACGCATCATGTATTTCATTGCTAGTCACCATCCACCAAATTAATTCGGGTTAAATCCTCAGACATTGTCGAAGCACCCGCATAATGAGCCGACATGTCAACAGAAGCCGAGTCCTTCCATCCTGTCAATCAGCGGAAAAGTCCTAATTGAATTAAATAAAGCTAGTGGGTATTGAGATTTTTAAAACAGATCAGATGTTGTCAAAAATATTAAAAGTGTGTTGGTGATAACAATACAGAAGGCGAATTTGCAGTGAAATGTGCTAGAGCTATGCACAAGTTGAGAAAACGTAAACTTCTAGTGTGGCTGAATTTAACCCCCCTTAGATAGACTTAATGGATAAATTCCTTGGGGCTAAATGACCTGACTCGAAAAGCTGTTCACAGATGAAAGACAGAATTATTCTGTGTTCTGCTTTCATCAACCACAGAGAAGAATACTCACAATGTCCAATGGAATCAGCTATACAGGAGTATGTGAAAAAGGTAGGTGGATACAAATGCTAGTTTATCCTTCACGCACTGTAGAATCATATTTCTGTCAGGGAATACCAGGGGTGAGTTAGACGCATACAAAGGGGTTTGTTTAATGTAATTGGATAGATGACTTTTAATAACTTCAGCAATGATGTCACCTTTGAATGTAAACAAAACACGTAGATCAGCGAAGAGTCTCTTTTCGGCGAATTCATCTTCTTAGCTGTACAATCGCAAATATATATGCATTGTTTTGTATGTATGTGTACATTAAGTTTGTCAAACAAATTTACAATTGGTTAAGGTTAATTTTAACTAAACAAGTGAAGGTTGGTAATACAGGTCAAGAAAATTAAGTGTTAGTGAAACTAGGGTAGTAACAAAGGTGATGAGTTGTCACAAACAGTTGTAATAATAATAGTGAGTTTTACTCAGGATGCACATAGAAACAAAGTAGAAATTGTGTAAGAGATCTAAGTGGATACAAGAATTACAATTGCTTAAGGTTATTTTAACTAAACAGGTAAAGGTTGGTAATATAAGTCAAGACAATTAAGTGCTAGGATAGTAACAAAGGTGATGAGTTGTCACAAACAGTTGTTAAAAGAAGTTATGCAATAATAATATGAATATTTTGATGAGTGAGTTTTACTCAGGATGCACATAGAAACAAAGTAGATAATACGAAACTATGTAAGAGATCTAATTGGACACAAGAATTATAAGCAACTAAGGAACAGGCAAAGAAACAAAATTAAGTTATCAAAATAAAAATAAAAACTCAAAAATCAAAACATTGTTACCATGAGAGTAGAAGAGGTTGAGTAATCTTCTTTTGTATGCACAGCTCCGGTTTTTCCATGCGAATGGCTAGGGCTTCAGCGATACAAAGGAGACGAAACCGTATTGCCTTTGACATGTTGTTCTTGACTCGGTAGATTACTTTGAAGGAGGCGTTCGTTGAAATGCAATGATCAGTGCTGAACAGGTGTGCAATTATCGCACTCCTTATTGCACCAGTATTGCCTTTTCGCAACCATGCTGGATAGTGTTCTTGAATCTTCTTGGACAGGATGCGCGTCGAACGACCGATGTACCTGGCTCCACAGCAACAGGTGAACTGGTATATGCACATAGAAGTGGCCAGATGCGGGATCTTGTCCTTGAGGCTTCTGCAGATTAGTGGGCGACTGGAGAACACTATTCTTAGCGTTGCTGCAAAGAATGTTCTTCTCAGAGATGATGTGATCCTTCTCTTGAGAATATCGCTTTGAATGTGACACCTATACACAGTGTCTTCTTTGACACCATGATTTACCTAGCAACGGTTTCTTGCAATAAACTTTCTAGGATATTTAAACTGTTCTAATCGTGTTATTTAGAAAATAATAAAATATCAAATTTTTAAATTTTGATTTCGGTAGTAATAATTGATAATGCTATTTCATGCCTCTGTGTAAAAACATTCAGTATCACAAGTCAATACACAGTGAACACAAAAGAAGTTGAGTGAATACCTTTTATGGTAGACTTTTGAAGAAATAAGCCAACAGGGTCAACTATTACTGAATCTTGAGCTGTTGTATAAGTCGATCAGAAAATCTGCTCTGTAGTTAGGGTTGATAAAGAATTAGAGAACCTTCGTACAACACTTTTATATAATATATACCTAAGATGGTTTATTGAAAGAAATCTCCGCTTACCAAATCATAGTGCTAAAGAAACACTTTATGTGTTGGCTACTTAAAAGTGACACCATTGCTGAAGTTGTTAAAAGTCATCAATCCAAGTATATTAAATGGACTTCATATGATGCCGCCTTATATTGAGTATTCTCTGATAGAGGTATGATCTGACAATACCCGAAGGATATTTTTTTTATTTCCTTCACGTTCCCCAGTGGAACATAGGGCTTCAAGCCAGTGGCTTGAAGTTTCTGTAGCAGAGCTTATTTTATAGGCTGGGGTTGCTAGCCTCATGCCCAACCTTTCCTCTTCACCAGCGTTATTCCTGGCTTAGCGAGGTAAAGGAGTGCGTCGGCCGGGGATCGAACCCTGGACCATGTGCATGGTCGGCGAGCATCCTAACCACTATGCCACCGACACACTACCCGAAGGATAAGTTGTCGATTATATCCATCTCTATTTGCATCTGTCTTTTTCACATGATCCTGTAAAGTTGATTACATTGAATGTTATGAGATCACTTATGCTCTCAAAATATAGCTGAATCTGACACAGTTTGGTTGATGAAAGGTGTTAAGCGTAGGATAATGACGTCTTCTTTAGTCAGGTCACGTGATTTAGCCTTTAAACAATATGCTTCTGTGTGTGAGTTTCAGAAGCCAATTCTTTTATTTTTAAATATTTTATTCCTTTACGCTCTTAGTGGAACATAGGGCTTCAAACTACAGCTCTGAAGCTTCGGTAATAGTTGTGTTTATTTTTACGCGATGAGGTTGCTAGCCTCATGCCCAACCTCCCCTCCTTACCGGTCTTATTACTGGCTTTGTGAGGTAAAGGAATGCGTCGGCCGCAGATCAAATCCCGGACCACCTGCGTGGTTGGTGAGCATTCTACCAATAAGCCATCAACTCCTGCTCAGACACCATACTGCTTCATTAATGTCTTGACCGGAACTATGACCTAGTAGACTATGAGCGAACAGTAACTTTAATTCACTGCCTAATCTGTCCTGATCGCATGTCAACAATAACACCGCCAGAAGAGAAGACTGGACGTTGGTAAGAGATCTCTTACTGTCTCAAAGCAACAGTCAAAAAAGGTTGACAGCGATGGCGTATGCATATGTTTAAAATGACCTTGAGAGACACTTATGTTATTGATAAGTTAAGATGGTGAATAACCAGTAGAATTTCAAAGGTCATAAGTAGCGTGAGAGAAAATTTTGTCAAAAATCAATAAGTGGTGAGAGCAATACAAACATACATGTAAAAATTACATGTAGAAAATTAGGTATGTTTATCAATTAATCTCTATTGTTTATGTGAAAGGGCAACGAATAAATTAGTCTGTAGCTAGTTCATAATTGTTATATCTGCGCCGCTAATTACTTAGATGCTAATGAACTCGACTGGTACGCTAATACACCTATTTGTCAGTTGTACCTCACACCTGACTGAGCCACGCAAATATCAAAAGACAAAGGCTGGTCTGTGACTGTAAAATACTACATATTTTAGGAACAAAACATATTTATACATTTTATTTACCACAATAAAGTCTGTTCACTGCCGTGAAAATGGATTGTTCTTATTGGCTAGCGATAGCTATTCTCATTGGTTGACCATCTGACAAAGGCCAAATGAGACAAAGGGTGATGAATTGATCACACACTAAATCACAACATGCGTGAGAAACGATAGATTAACATAGTAACTCCATCACAAGATAATTCACACGATTTGTGAGAAAGGATGATATACTATTTTATGCTGAATCCTATCAATAATCGTTTAAAGTAACAATACCTGTTGTGACAGTTTTATTACTGGAGGTCATTAGCGTTTGTCGTGATTTCATTTTGCAATAAGTTTATTTCAGTTTTTTCTTAAAAAATATTAAAAATCCAGAAGCAATTGATAGCTTTTTCGTCGCAACACATAACTGCGTAAGTGTTGGATGCAAACTGTATACGTTTTGAGGTGAGTTAACATTTATTCGTTGAGAAATCTACTTTGAAATGACCTGTATTTTAACAATTCTTATAATAATCCACTGTATATTGATGACTAAGCCAGAAGTGGATTTCTCAAAGATCTAGTTACTATCAACCGAGGCTTTGCGGATAGTTACTTAATTGTGACACCGAGTAACTATGAGCTGGAAAGAAAATTGAAATAAGTTAGAAATCATAGATTCTTATCCAGTAGTTTAATAGTGGTATTATTATTATTCCCTTCGGTTCCGAGTGTAACAAAGGGCTTAAACAACACATCTCAGCTTTCTTCTGTTTTCTACTGTCCTCTTCAAATGACCCGATGATTCCTCATAATCTCATCACCTCCTCCAACTCACACTATCTCCTCCAAGTTACCGTCACACCGATGACCCACTCGTCGCTTCCCGTTGGGATTCTACTGGATCGATGGCCTGGCACACGACGTCATTCGACGGTCTCCTCTCAGAGTGTGCCTAGTCCATACGGAGTTATGCTACCGTATAAGGAAGTTCATGTGACCTGCAAATATCATTATCATTATTCCAACTATTCCAACTAGGATGTAGGGAAACGGTGGAAGACGAAGACTCAGTAAAGAAATGTTTACTTGGAAATTGGTATCTCTATACAGCCAAATTATGTACACTTTATCTTCAACGCACCATTTGCACGGATCTTCATGATGTGTTGCATTGTTTTCCTTTCACGTCTACCATGTACCTCCGCAAAGCTCGATCATTTGCCTTCTCTGAATTCAAAAGTATGTTCAGATCGCTTCGATCTGGCTAGTGTAAGCGCTACTGGTTGTTGTGTTTGGCATCCAACTACTAATATCTATTAATCAGTAGTATATAGGATCACACTAAACTACTACTGAGAAGTAACTCAGTAGGACTGAGTAAACTGAAGTATTTGAATGAATAATTCTAGCAGAGTCATACTTTTGCAAGAGTACTGCATTGAATATCCGATTATGCATTCAAATGGTGCAAAATCTCTAACATCCTTGATAGTTTTGCTGAATTTTTATAGTATAGAAGAGAATTCGATACTTTTGTATGCCACCGTAAGTGCCTCCCGAAAGTATGTAACAGCAGTCACTTCTTTCATTGAAATGCTTAGTGGTTACTGTTTCGCCTGCACCGACGACAATAAAGAAAAGTATTCCAAAAGTTGCTTGATGGATTTACGATAAGTAACAGTATCCTTTTCTTGTTTACTTCAATGATTCAAATACTGAAATTCAGATGAAGGAATTTGTTAACATGCATGAATTTATGACTAACGGTAACGGATTTGTTGCTCATCTATTGAAATACATCGTGGTTATTGAAAAGCAACAAACTGGCTGGAGAAGCTGGCAGGCAGTGAAGACAGAACTGCAGGTGCACATAGAGAAGACGGAGGTGATGAAGGTAACCAACGAACAGCAACAAAAGCAACAACCAGTACCAATCACCATCAACGGAAGCACTTTGAAAGAGGTTACTTCCTTCACTTACCTATATAGCATCATTTCAACCACAGGCGAATGAAGATGTCAGAGCCAGCCAGTCAGAATCAAGAAGGCGGATACGCCTTCATCAACCTGAGACCAGTTTGGAAATCGTCTGTACTAACTCAGCCATCATGAAGAACAAAATTCGGATACTCAACACAAATGCGAAGTCAGTCAGCCAGTCCCTCTATATGGGTCAGAAACTTGGCCAGTATGTCACGAAAAGGATTTCCAATAAGTCACTTCAAACTTTTATCAACAACTGCCCGCTTCGCTGACTCCATATTGAAGATCGAATGGCCAGCCGGTCAGCCAGCCAGAAAGAATTAGGAACAAGAAACTCTGGCTGGCTGGGAACAAACCAACGAAGAACCTATTGGTCAACAAATATGTAGGAGAAAATGGAGATGGATTGATCGGACATTCGTTGAGGAGGCCGTCGAATGAAATCGCACTCATTGTAGGCCATTGCTCGAATGGAATCCGAATGGGAAGAGATGAGTGGGTCATCGGTGTGACGGTGACATGGAGGAGATAGTGTTAGGAAGAGATGAGATATTATGGTCACTCGTGGAGCTAACCAGCTGAAGAGGATAGCAGAATATAGGATAAATTTTAGATGTGTTGTTGAAGCCTTATGTTCCACTCGGAACCCAAGAGAAAAATAAGAATAATAATTGATCTAGAATTCTAGTTCATTTCGAATCTTATAGATTTGAATAGTTTAACAACGTATTGGACAAAATTAACATCATTTCATCAAATTTGTTTTTAATTTAACCATCTGTCTAATGAATAGTTAACTGAATTGAAAGGGAGAGAAAGTATGGCTTCATCGTCATTGAAATATAGGCTAGTATAACAGGGATTTTAACGTTTTAGATGGTGTTCTGATGAAGTTAATTGTTCTGTGTAGATATCATATACTTCCGGTCAATAATTATCAGTCTTCCTTACCCTTGTACTGGGTTATGTATAATTTGCATAGCTTTATTACTTCTGTGAAATATAATAATTATAATGGTAATAATAATCTGCTTTATTCCAATAAAAAACAGTACTTATAATATAGCTTGGAATTTGCAGCATTTACCACAATATTGAATCGAATTTACTCAAAATATAAATAAAATTAACTGCAGGAACTTTTCCACATTTCCAGTAGGAATAAAGTTAAAAATGTGTAAAGTATAGAATAATAATAATAGTGGGTTTGTTTCAAACAGTACTTTCAAGTATTGGTTTTGTAGGGATTTTGTGTGATTGGATGGAGGATTTCATCATGAGCTGACATCAATTAGAGAACCACTGGAGAACCTGGGAGTACTGGACATCTTTTTCGTCCTAGTTCGGGACTCTTCTGCGTACTGGTTCTCTAATTGATGTCAGCTCATGTTGAAATCCTCTATCCAATCAAACAGTATTGTCGATGCAGTCAGTATGGAAATTTTAGCATGTTATAGATTATTGACTCTAATGTTCTCTTGACAGCATGGTGAGGGGAAAACAAAGGATAGCAAATTTTACAGAGCTTAAATGATGTCTACACTTATTACAAAATGAACGGAAAAATGAGGACTATAAATCTAAGAGGAATAATACCTGTCAAATTTGATGGTGTAAGGATGGAGAAAATTGTTTATTTACTAGTGCAAAGAAGGTTAGTTAGTCTGTGCCTGACACTATTTTCATCACATAAAATACGTGCCAAATATGGTACAGTGGAATTTTTATACTTGAACGTGCATGCATAAAATATTTTGAAATGACTTTTTGTTTTACCTGAGGAGGAGATGCAAGGTGAAAGTTGCGGGTAAATTGGATGCTCATATTCTGACGAAATTCCTTTAGCAAATTTGTTGCATGAAATTAAGTGTCTATCAGTGACGACGTCAACGATATAGCACAATGGGATACCACTCACCCTACCGACAGTCTTCAGAGTCCTACGAAGTATGACACAGTCTATTTTAAGCAACCCGGGAAAAAGCAAGGGTGAACAGTAAAGAAGAATAGGTAAGATGCACGAGTTGACAAACTGTAAGAGGAGGGGTGGAGTTATGCTCGATTGTCGGAAGGAATATTTTACTAGAAATCGCTAAGACGTGGGAAGACCAGGATAGAGCAGAAGAAAAAATTAGTCCACGATAAATAACATCTGACTTGATTTCTACATCAGTATCATCAATTTTACAACGGTCATGGGAATTAACAGTCTGACATTTAGAAGGATTAAGTTTAAGACCATTAGATAAAGATCATTTTTTGACTTCTGATAGAAAGCTATTCATCTTAGTCCAGAGTCTAGCTGGGAGTTAACAGGTATCGAAACAGTCAGATCATCAGTACATTTAAAAAAGTTCATTCCTTCAGAGTGAGTCAAGAAAGTCATGCAAGAGGAAAGAAAACAGAAAATGAGAAAAGACACCTTGAGGGATGCCAGCTTTAGTAAGCAATGAAGTGGACGACTTCCCCTGACATACAGTATATTGCATTCTTCCTGAGAAATAAGAATGTATGCAGTCAACAATCCAACAGTCATTTTGAGTTTCAGCAAGCTTATTTAACAGAATATCCCTAGGTACCTGTCAAGAGCAGATGCATAAACTAGGAAGGCGCAGCGAACAAATTTAGCCCCTTTGTTTAAACTAGAAACGATGTTATGACTCAAGACGGCAGCAGCTGCATCTAGGGTGCTTCTACTGAGCATATAGGCAAACTGTTCGGAATCGTTAAAGGCTTTAAGTGAAGTTTCAAAATTAAGAAAAAACAAATTTTCCGTAGTTTTCAAAAAAGGAAAGGTTATAGCAATAGGTGTGAACTTGACACATGTTCCAGTGTAACGACAGAAGGTAAGAGTCAGGCAACAGATCGTTTATTAAGGAAAATCAACACATATTTATAGATTTTAATGTAGATTATTGTAGGTTAATGTTAGTAGAAAATACAGTCTTTTGATTGGTTGTTTCTCACAGAAAGTTAACCTTGCATCCCTTTGTGGCTGTGTTAGATCACCTATATGCTAACTGTATCCGCCTACGCAAAGTCTGCTGTCCATCTTTGACCTTGTTTTCACATCACTAATATTTGAGACATAAACATTGACGTCAATTGCTGTCTACCAATTTGGCTAGCAAACATCTCTCACCACACCAGCAGATGACTTGGGTATAGTACAATTTTAATATCTTTCTAAACGGCTGGCACAATATTTCTGGAAAAAGATTCACTCATATTTGTTATGAAGGTAATTTTTAGCGGCTATGAACCAACCCACTGTGATAATAAACAAATAATCCCTTGAAATTCACAGTAGGTAATATTCAGAAAGCTGTTGATGATTCATTATGCATTATGCTGTAACTGCGGGAATAGTATTCAGACGATAACTACAACAAATACAATGATTCCTGCTGTGAGAATAATACACCATGGGAACACTTTGTCTGTATCACACCACCACAATACTACATTTCATGAAAAAGAACATTTACGTATGTACCAAAGATCAAAAAACCCAAAATATTGTGTAACTGGATATCAACTACTTCATAAAAGACGATAACTACCTTGAAACTAGTCTTCAGTAAGTAAATTGACTAACAAAGAGATAGACATTCTACAGTTCTAGTGAGAAGCTGTGACTTGTAGTGCTGTTCATCACGAAGTCGACTGTGAGTACAGACATATTCATGATGGCAGTTGGAGGTATGTAGCGAATTGATCGAAGTTACAATTCATGCATCAATGGATGCCGACACAGCAACTGAATGGTAACGTGAACGCCTAATAACATGATCATTAGGGGAAGGAGGTGCCTACTGACGGAGAATTTCCGAAGAAGAACGAAATGACTGTTAAGGGTTTTCTAACTGATTTCGATTCATGACGAGATCCACCTTTTGATAACAAACAGTTAGTCAAGCATGGATAAAAAGCATCAGGTGCTAGTTAACCAATTATGACACTTTAAGGTGTGCCTGAGTTTCTGTTATTTCTAATATTTTCGTAATATAATATCAGATCATTTCGAGATAATGACTGATATGATGCTTGGAAGATGTCATCCAAAAAAAGACGAACCAGATAGTGTTTGTTGGTATCGGAGAACCACTATGAAAAATATATATATCGCTGCACCCCAAGAGTTGATATAAATATGATGAAGTCTAAATCAATCAAATAGGACAATATGATATTTTGAAGATAGGGAATTATGTCAATATCTAGACTTTGAGAACGGACAAACTTCTTTGTTAGTCGCCATGAAGTTGTGGTTTATGCATGCACTGACATCACATAACCTTAACAGACAGTTCTGATTCGTTTATGTATGGCTTAATTCTCAGAGGGATTTTGACGTCATACAACCAATCACATTAATTTTATTTATGACTTAAATTTCTAAGAGTTTGAATGAATATAACATGTGTTTTGACTAATTAACGTTGGTTGGTTGTCTTCCGCAGTCTAACTTTTGTGTCTATCTCAGTATGCGCAAAATAATTTCAAGAAACCAGTTGGTTATAGCCTCGCGTTCTGGAGGTGCATTCTAGTCAAGTTAGACATTCAGTATCATTCCATCTTCCATTCCGTGCGTCGGTGGTATAGCGGTTAGGACGCTCGCCGACCATGCACATGGTCCGGGGTTCGATCCCCGGCCGACGCCCTTTTTAACCTCGCCTAGATTACTAGGTCACTAGTATTCTAGCCGGTCCCAAGCCCGGATAAAGAGGGAGGGTTGGGGCGTGGTGCTAGCAACTCCACCCCCAAAACTTAATCAAATTGCTACTAAAACTTCAACGCACAAATATATTCAAAATTCTAAAATTACAAATAGTGACCTTATTTTTCGCTGGAATCGGGGAAGTGAAATGACGCGGGCTGGTGAAAGCCTTCGGGAAGCCAGTCAGCCGATGTGCCTTCTTTCGATGAAAGCGAAAATAAGGATGGGGACGTGGAATGTTCGTACAATGTACGAAGCTGGGAAGGCTGCTCAGGTAGCCGCAGAAATGAGGAGATATAGAATAGAAGTGTTGGGAATCTGCGAGAGCAGATGGAACGGATGTGGAAGGAACCAACTATCAACTGGAGAGACAATAATCTACTCCGGTCACCCAGAGGACAATCACGAGCACACCGAGGGAGTAGCCATCATGATGTCACCAACAGCGGCTAAAGCTCTCATGCAGTGGGAACCAATCTCCTCCAGGATAATGACAGCCAGGTTCAACTCAAAAGGAAAAAAGGTTACAATCATTCAGTGCTACGCGCCTACAAACGCCTCAGAACATGAGAAGAAGGAGGATTTCTACAGTCAACTACAAACAGTAATGGACAACGTCCCAAAGAGCGATATCAAAATCCTGATGGGCGACATGAATGCGAAACTGGGAGGAGACAATACAGGAAGAGAACTTACCATGGGTCGTGAGGCCCTCGGTGAAATGAATGAAAATGGCGAACTCTTTTCAGACTTCTGCGCCTTCAACGATTTGGTGATTGGTGGCAGTGTGTTCAAACACAGGGATATACACAAGGCAACATGGATTTCACCAGATGCACACACCAAAAACCAGATAGACTTCATTTCAATCTCAAGGAAGTGGAGACGGAGCCTACTGGACACAAGATCGAGGAGAGGAGCAGATGTGGGTTCAGACCACTATCTAGTACAAGGGACTTTCAAGGTGAAGCTGAAAGCCTCGAGGATAGCTGGGGATAGGCCACAATGCAAGTTCAGCACTCACAAACTGAAGGACACAATCACACAGGACATTTTCACTGCAACTGTCAGAGCAAAGCAGGAAACACTACGTGGCACCACTGAGGAATCATCCGTGGAAGACCATTGGAACTCTCTGAAGGTAATTTTCAACGAGACGTGCTCAACGGTTTTAGGAAGAAAGAAGAGACAAGACAAGGAATGGCTCTCAACAGACACTTGGAAACTAATAGAGGAGAGGAGAAAAGTGAAAGAGAAAATGATTCAATGCAAAGATGGACAAGAGAAAGAGACGCTGAACTCAACTTACACAGCACTGGACAAAGAAGTGAAGAAGAGTGCCAGGAAGGACAAAAGACAATTCTACGACAACCTGGCTACTGAAGCTGAGAAGGCAGCAGGCAAAAGGGACCTGAGGACACTATATCAGATAACCAAGTCTCTATCCGGGAAGAGATCAACACAAGTGAAACCTATAAAAGACAGCCAAGGGAACCCAATTACCAAAGAAGAAAGACAGATTAAACAATGGGCGGACCACTTCAAAGGACTCTTGAATCGACCACCACCTACAACCCGTCCAGTAATACCAACAACAGCACGTACACAACTGCTAGTTGACACCAATCCTCCAACGAAAGCTGAAGTCCTGAATGCAATCAAGCTTCTGAAAGCTGGAAAAGCAGCTGGACCAGATGGAATACCCCCGGAAGCACTGAAAGCGGACACAGAAACGACGGCAGATATGCTGACTCCATTATTGCAAAAGATCTGGAAAGAGGGAAAGGTGCCTACTGACTGGAGGAAAGGTTACCTGGTGAAACTACCAAAGAAGGGCGACCTGGGACTCTGCAAGAACTGGCGAGGAATCATGCTCCTGTCGACGCCAAGTAAGATCCTGAGTCGCATCATCCTGGAGAGAATCAAGGACGCGCTGGATACAGAACTCCGACCAGAACAAGCCGGATTCAGGAAAGGCAAATCATGTTCTGGCCAAATTGCAACTCCACGCATTATCATCGAACAAAGCATGGAATGGCAATCAAATCTCTACCTCAACTTCATAGACTTTGAGAAGGCCTTCGACAGCGTTGACCGCGAAGTAATTTGGAAACTACTCGAGTACTACGGCGTACCCCAAATATTCATCAACCTTATTCAACAGCTGTACGACAACGGCACATGTCAAGTGATCTACAACGGAAAACTCAGCGAAGCGTTTGGAGTAAACACAGGAGTCAGACAAGGGTGCTTATTATCACCAATGATATTCCTAATTGTGGTGGACTGGATCATGCGTCAGACAGTGGGAAACGAGAAGACAGGGATATCCTGGACCGACGTGAAGAACCTAGAAGACCTGGATTTTGCGGATGATTTATGTTTGATGTCACACAAAATCGAAGACTTACAAGCGAAAACCGACAAACTGGTCGAAGAAGCAGCAAAGACAGGACTCCAGGTGAACATAGACAAGACGGAGGTCATGAAAATAACCAACCAACAACAGCAGCAACATCCAGTGCCAATCACCATCAACGGGAGGGATTTGAAAGAGGTTACTTCTTTCACTTATCTGGGGAGCATTGTCTCAACTACAGGAGGAACGGACGAGGATGTCAAATCGAGAATCAGGAAGGCGAGAAACACATTCATCAACCTGAAACCAATCTGGAAATCTTCGTCACTCAACCCAGCATCAACAACAAAATTCGGATTTTCAATACAAACGTCAAGTCAATTTTGCTTTACGGATCAGAAACTTGGCGGGTCACCAAGAATATTTTCAACAGGTTGCAGACCTTTATCAACAACTGTCTTCGCTCCATACTGAAGATTAGATGGCCAGAAAGAATCACAAACAAGAAGCTATGGGAACAAACGAAACAGGAACCAATCGCCCAACAAATATGCAGGAGGAAGTGGAGATGGATTGGACACTCGCTGAGGAGGCCGTTGAGTGACATCGCGCGTCAAGCCCTCGAGTGGAACCCGAAAGGGAAGCGGCGAGTGGGACGTCCAAGGGTGACATGGAGGAGATCGTGTGAGGAGGAGATGAAACAGTATGGAATAACATGGACGCAAGTGAAAAGTACAGCACAAGACAGAAGCAAGTGGAGACGTGCAGTTGAAGCCCTATGTTCCACTAGGAACCCAAGGGAACAATAATAATAATATCATTCCATCTTACCATAGACCTACAAGACTACTAGTGCAACCAGTCAACAAGGCTGTCAATGTACACTTTTAAACAGCTATTACACAGAGATGGTTTAACTGCTTCTCATACTTCACATCGAAGTTGCATCAGTGTAACACTTGATTGTAGACTGATCTCAGTGTTTAACTGAGCGGTACTCTGATATATACACAGGTGACTCATCAATATTGATTATTTATTTCCCACACGTGTATGATTATTGATTTCCCGCATCTGCATGATCATTGATTTTCTGCACCTGCATTTAACTACTGAATTCCCATGGTTTGTTAATATTTTAAAATGTGACATTGATTTTCCTAACTGTATAAATACGGGGTTTTTGTTTAACATTTCGACTGTTGTAGAGACAGTAAAAGCTCTCGTATCAACGTCCAGTCTTCTTTCCTTGTCTTGCGTGCCCGGCGGTATTGTTGTTGTTGTTGACGTGCGATTAGGACAGATTAGCCAGCGCATTAACTTAGATTCGCTCGTAGTCTACAAGGTCCTCATAATATTTCATACATAACATACTCACTCAACGTTTCAAATTGCCCTGAATGAATCCATGTCTGCGGTTGCCCCTGCCTGCCAACTGATGTCTATGCAGCAGATTATGACTACTTCTCCTAATTTTGTTCATTTGTCCTGTATATTTCAATAGTGTCTATCTGTGGAGACTATGGGATATAAAGTAGCATTATATCACTCTTCAAACTCTAACTGGCTTTCTTATCTCAAATGAAATCATAAATTATCACTACTGACCGCATTCACATTCTAATTTGTAATCCTAGAATAATTTCACTGACAGACTGACTGGTTTCAACGTAGAACTTTCCACAGATGTGCACCAGTTCGTTGCCACACTCCACACATGTAGAACACAAAGCAAGAAAATAGAGTAGAGACAGATTCAAAACAGAGATAATAAACTGAAATATGAGACAAAAAGAATAGTCCTTTGGAAGAATAATACAGTTTTATTGGATATTGTAAATCACAAGGAGTGAATGCATCTGCGCCATCACTGAGAACGATTTTGAGCCATATCACCAAGTGTCTGCAGCCATTGGTTCTTACCATCCTGAGAACCCTAGCCAGGAAGTCTACACCTCTTTAAGTGGCTTAAACTAACTGTTATGGATTTCACAAACTGATGATGACATGTTTTAGTTTGACCACCATTGACTCTTTTCCGACCTAATTCATCCTGTCAGCTAACATTGACCATCGAGGAAGACGGTCGATGACTAGACATGCATGTCCTAACCATCTCACTCAGTGTAACTGCTTCACAATCTCATCGACTGACTCTTCTACCTTACCTAACATGCGACACCTAATTTCAATATTACTCACCACTTAATATGGGAGATAGAACACAGACACCTATAATCAAAGACAGCTAGCCAGGCTTTTTCATGTCTTCCATTTTCAATGGCCATGTTCCATTCACAGCCATAAAGGAGAACAAAGAGAACTGCTGAGTGGTACACATGCCCTTTGATTGATAACCAGCCGAATATCAAGTCTACGTCAGATATTACTGAGAAATAGAGCCTTTCCGATTATTTGCCGCCTCCCCAAATGTAGGTTTTTAGATCATTTACATGAGTGAATAGTGATTTGAATGCTACACAACATGTACACTGTTGAAATTTCGTACAGAAGTCAAAGATATTTTTGTAACCCAGTGAAAAGGTTGTAGAATTCCATCATCAGCTGCTTTCGCTGGCTCCATATTGAAGCGTAAATGGCCATCCGGCCATTCGAAAAGAATTAATAACAAGAAACTCTGGCTGTCTGGGAGCAAACCAACCAAGAACCTATTCATCAACAAATATGTAGGAGAAAATGGAGATGAATTGAGCACACACTGAGAGGAGACAGTCGAATGACACTGCACACCACGCCATCGGTCGAATGGAACCTGGATGGAAAACGACAATTCAGGCATCTATGGGTGACATTGTAGAAGACCATAGAATATGGGCTATCGTGGAACCAGCTAAAGAGGACCACAGAAAGCAGAACAAAGTGGATATGTGTTGTTGAATCCCTACATTCCACTCGGAACCCAAAGGAACAATAAATCATAATAATAACAATAGTGGTGAAAACGTCAACCCCATGTAATATAAAAGAGAATAATAAACAACAATACTCATGTGAACATATATAAATCAATAACGTCATGTGTGCATATAAGAGAAAAATATACAAATGAAATCACAAAGGTAATTCTTCTGGTCTAATAGCTAATCTAACATCGTCAGGAAACAATTCACTAGCTCTTGAATGCATTGAACGATAGGTACATGTGATTGTAGCTTCAGCACAACCTGCAACATCACCAATTTCTAAAAAAAAAAAAAAAAGAAAAATTGAAAATTAATAGCATATGAATATCAACATTTAAGGATAATAATTTTACTTAATCATTGTAAAAAAAATTGTTACTTTTTCGAACACAGATTTACAAGAATATACACCAACCAATTTTTGATGCATCCATAATTATCATCAGTGCGAGAAATTTGTAAATCATCACTTTCACTTATCTGGGCAGCATCGTTCCATCTAAATGAGCCAGGATCACAAAAGGCAAGAGACACATTTACATTATTTTCTACAATCACTGTGAAAATCTACTAAGGATAAAGAACAAGATTTGGATTTTCAACACTAATCCCAAATCAGTCAACGTTTCTATACACTTCAGAGAATTGACGCCATACGAAAACCATTTAGAACAGACTGCACACTATTATCAATGAGTGCTTCCACTCAATACCAGAGATCATACTGTAACAACAGAAGACAAGGGTCAGGCAACAGATCGTTTATTAAGGAAAATCAATACATGTTTATAGATTTTAATGTACATTATTGTAGATTATTGTTAGTAAAAAATACAGTCTTTTGATTGCTTGTTTCTCACAGAAAGTTAACCTTGTATCTCTTTGTGGCTGTATCAGATCATCCATATGCTAACTGTATCCGCCTACGCAAAGCCTTTGTTCTCATTTTCTCACCACCAATATTGGGGACATAAACAGTGACATCAATTACTGTCTACCAACTTTGGCTAGCAACCAGCTCTCATCACAATACTACAACAGCAGAAGGGAAGCTAAAGTATATATCCAAGCGACCACACAGCTATATATATATATATATATATATATATATAGTTTATATTCTTTAACAAATCACTGAGCTTGTGTTTTTTGTTAGCATTAAACGACATGAAATAGAATGTTCAAATATATATAGTATTCTGTTGCTAATGCAGTTTTCAACTGAGGGAATATGTGAGAATAATATTTCGTTGAAACACATTATCTGTACCACACCACCACAATATGACCAGAAGAGATTGGAGACGAGGTACTCTGGAAACGAACCGACCCAGAACCTATAACTCAATAAATATACCAAAGAAAAATGCAGATGGGCCAGATACACGTTGAGGACAATGTCGAGTGATATTGTGAGCCAGACTCTTGAGTGAGACTCGATCAGCTGAGTATCTGAGGGTGAGATCGTGTGAGGAGAAAATGAGAGCTTACAGGTGGTCGTGGAGCCAACTAAAGAATATAACGAAGATGTGCTGTTGAAGGCTAATTTTCCATTCTGAAAATAATAATATTAATTAATACCAATTTCTAAGATTTTCTTATTCCTTTATGCTCCAAGTGTAACATAGGACTTCAAGATGGAGCTTTGAATCTTCGATAGCAGTAATTTTATTTTGATGAGATGGATTTGCAAGCCTCACACCTAACCTCCTTTATTTATCGGCTTTACTACGGCTTAGCGAGGCCGGGAATCGAACTCCGGGTCACATGCATGTTTGGCGAGCTGGACCACCGACGCACACTTATACGATTTTACTGAGGAAATATTTTCCTTAGTGAAACAACAGAATGTGACAGAAAAATTCATCGAGAAAACATTTAGTTTTTAATTAGGTTGTTGTCGTTGATATATTTTTAAAAATACAATACGCAAGGCTCATCAGATCTTTACAAATGTATGGAAAACAGAGAGTGATTAGAGTTTAAATTATATTAAATAATGAATTGATTGGCTCAAATTGACTTTAAGTTAGTGATACGAACAATAAGTTGATCATTTTGATTGATGGTGACTACCGGCAGAGGAATTTAGGATGCGCAATTCGTCATATTTGTGACTCATCATCCGGATGTATCTGGATTTCCTAGTGAATGGTCGATAATGTTCCTATTGGGATTCAAACCCTAATGCGTTCGTTACCTACTAACTAGGTGCCAGCGTGAATGATGAGAGTCACCTTTTATGCAATGGATACTACCTGTTATATGTTTAAGACCATAGTACTAAGAGAAGACATGCCAACAGAGGCCGACGATTTCGGCTCAATACAGTCAGGCCCACCAACGGAGAATACAAGATAACTTAAACAAAGATTGATGAACATTTTTGGAATAGAATGAGGTTTAAAATGTAGTGAAAGTGAAGTACATGATACAACCATACATAATGTGTTTGCTTTTTATGATTACAGAACAATCGACCATGTTTGGTTTTAACAGACTTCAAACCTATAAAATAAATGTGTTTTTTTACACGGGGAAGATGTATGTGTAACATTTGGGAGAAGAAACAATCACCTCTCAGTCAAGTCTCCAGTAAACAAGTAGATAAACTGTGCATAATATATCAACGTGTTTTAACATTCACTATTTACCTGTGCCCTTCACTTGCTGACTTAATTTTATTGGTGAATTAACTTATGGTTGCTAAATTATCTTAATTATTACACAAGGTAAGGCCGAGTGATATAAATGGTGTTAAGTTTCGGCACTCGTGTGTGGCGGAGGCGCTAGCAATTCGTCCGTCAACATAAGCCCGGACATTTTTGTGCAGAAAAGGTTTATTTAGTGCCTTATTCCACCATGGGGTATTAGGTTCTTCCCTACATGTTCGCCTCTGTTACATGTACGTAATTCACTAATATCAGTCTTCATAGGATGGACCACCCATTGGTGTTAGCCGTGAAGTCAAGATTGCTGCATACACTAAGATGATAACCTGATTGGATGGTTTTTGGCTAGAGAATTTTTAAGATCATATAAGCAATCACAGATACTGATTATTTACCTGTAGACTAAATTTCCCAAAGGATTTGTAAGCTATATATACTACATATTTTCAACAATAAAAGTTGGTCGTTATTGTCGCAGTTAAGTTTGATTTTTGTGTGTATCCCAGTGTAAGGAACATTTTCAAGTGATCAGTAATTGGTTAGTGCTGTGTTTGGAGGCACATCCTAGTCAAGTTAGACGATAACCATGAATCAGTACGAACTTTTGGGCAAAGCTCAACAATAGCGTCTCAAGGGATGCGAACGCACGAGTGATCTTGAACCAAACAACCATAAAAATAAGTGACTTTTCCACGAAAAATTACGTTTACTTACAAGAAAATACATGAAAACACACCAAACAGGGTATCTTTCTCTTACATAACTTAAAAATACGTTCCAGTTATAATCAGAAGTATCAGTTGCTAAGTTAGACTAGTTTCTGTACATGTATTCACCGAGGGGACTAAAAATGAGCTGTTTTTGTGACCCGTTTATCTCTCCCATGCTGTTGTGCAGTCTTCCGCAAAGGCCCTCGGTTGAATTACTATGGTTTCCAGTTAGAGGATCAACGACTATTTGCCAGGAAATGTGGATAAGAAAATAAATTGAAATAAATGACATCTACTCTAAATCTATGCTTAGACGTAACTCTAACCTTAATCCTGACCCTAACCCTAAACTTAACACTAACCTTAATTACAACCCTTAACCTAACCGTGAACCTAACGCTAATGTCAATTATGACTTAACACTAACCCTAACATTGGCGCTAACCCTAACTATAACCCTTATCCCAATTACAAATTATAACCCTGATCCTAACCCTAACTCTAATACCTACCTTAACCATAATCCTAACCCTAGAGAGCTAGTAACACATTATCTAAACAGTACTTAAAAACTTGATCTGACTGAAATTTGCTCCTTAGTTGGTGAAAAGCGTTCGTATTTGTGCTGTAGTAATAACAGGTATCCTAAGAGAACGACTAGCATGCATTCAAGGCCATCGGAGCGTTCGCGTCCCTTGGGACGCTACTGTTTAACTTCGTCAAGTCTTGTCTTCCTTTTGTATATTTCACTAAGCTTTTTCTTCTCATCTTCATATAGTCACTAAAACGCCTTACTTCTCATCGAATAACAACATTCCTCTTATCAAATTTTGAGCCCTTACTTGCATTAAGACGTTGACTACTACATAATTTCTGTCTTTGGAAACCAATTCCGAGTTATTGCATCAACTATGTCACACACACCCTACTACTACTACTACTAAATAATAGACAGTTACACGTTTTTGGTAAATATAAATACGGCCATACAGTCTCCGAAGATGACTTCGTCTACAAAAGCAGTTTTCTTTGCTGAATTGCATCTCACTTTTTTCATGGCTAAATTTATGCATTTAGGCATTGGTTAAAGGTTTGATCAGGAGCTGATATCAGTTAAAGGACCATTGTAAACCACAACAGGGGGTACTAGACAGCTGATTCTTCCTAGTTTGGAACTCTTCATTAGTACACGCCCAAAGGGGTTCAAACGCAGGACCTTTGAGTTACAAGGTGAACTCGTAGGTCATTCAGTACCTAGACCCGATCCAATGACCAGCCCATGAATTTCAACTTCGGCCCATACGCGATATACATAGCACAATCGCCAGATAATATCAGTAGGCGAGTAACTCTATTGTGGGTAAAATTTATTTTGATAAAGTCTCACAGTGTTATACAGTAATATTTATAATAATGGAATTATATAAACGAAGTTAGAAAGTTGTGTGAGTACGTTGATATGATTATGAGCAGCAATAAATTGTGCTCGAAAAGTCATCAGTAAATATTACTGTATAACAGTGTGAGACTTTATCAAAGTAAATTTCACCCACAATGGAATTATACTTAAATACAGTGCACAAGTTCTATGCTTATATCAAGCGAGTAACTGCTCTCTTGCCCGATTCGGTAGGCCCCGCTAGGTTAAGACTTCTCACTAGAACTCCAGGTAACTCCCTTTATATAGTCAGTGTCTAGTTAGTAGTAGTACCAGATTAATTATAGAGTGTTGGTTTGCAGACATTTGATTGGTTATATGTTTGGTCATGAGGTATTATTATTAGTGTAGAGCCCTTTAGCGATCACTTTATGAAATATTTTAGAGATTTCACCAAGTGCACACCGAAGTATGTGAACAAACACAACTAATTCAAACAAAATAAATATTCTACAGTCAAGAAAAAACAATTAAAAATTTACCTCGTTTCTCTTTCCGGTAACCTAATGCATAAGCAGCCATATAAATCGCCGCTGCAGCCACTGAAACTGGACTTCGACCAGCAACCAAATTTAAGTTCAACGCTCTTCTGGCGACCACATTTGCAACTCTTTGAACAGCAATATTCAGATTTAAGTTGCCACAGAATCTTGACATAAAGTCTTCGACTGTCACAGATTGTACATTTGTTTCCAGGATCTTTAGAATCTTTTTAAATACTTTGCCTATTTCTTTTTTCGATACTCGTGATACAGCGCACACCTCTGAAAAAAATATGTAGATGATTTTAACAACATATAAACAAGTTGGAATAAGTAAACATCTATGTTTTCAAGTCACAGTCTGTAGGGATTTCACTGGTTCCAGGTTTGATCTTGGAATGATATCAGTAACAGAAACACTGAACATACTGGACGCCAATTTTGTGCTAGTCTGGGACTTTTCAGCAAAAAGCACTTATGACCCAACCACCTGGAATCGAACGAAAGGACCTTCAGGTTACGAGACGAGCTCACTGATCATTCAGCCACTGAGACGGAATCCAATGACTCATGAATTATAACTTCTACCAATTCACGATAGCCAGTAGGGTCTAATGCCGCTTTGTTCATCAGAATCTTATGTGGGGTTTCAGATGTCGTAGTTGCGGATGCCTTAAATTCTTCCCTATTTATCTTATCGTCATTAGCTATAGTACTGTTTTACTTTTCTTGTGAGCTTTCTTCATGACCTTCATGAACTTTGTAGGATAGTTATTTAGCGCCAACGCTGACTCTATCTATTTCACCTCATCATTTAGATTTTCTGACTACCCAGAATTTTCTCTCGGCTTTTTAGACGTTTGTCTAAGCCTATGTTTACAGATAACAAATGAGATGACTTGAAGCCGAAATATCCATTAGAGTGCATAGTTTACCTTCTCTTGTTCGTTTTACTTTGCAGCCCAATTCTCCTTGTTCATTTTTGACTCAAATGTAAATTTAATTTCTTTTACTACTGAGTTTACACGTGTAAAGAAACTAGAGACATGATGTAATTTTAACGTCGTGAAAGTGTCACCTACACATCTCCACGATTTCTTTGGGATAGGATTAAATGTATTAAGAGCCATATTTTCCCAGTTATCCATAAAGACATCTGCTAGGATTTGGGATATTGGTGATCCCACTGATACATCTCCCGTTTGTCCACATATTTCCCCCTGAAATTTGAAGGTTGTAGACTTGAGGCACAACAGAATTCCTAAAATAATTTCCCCAATGGATAGTTTTGTCCCACGAGTGAGTTCGGGACCAGCAGTTAGTTCTTTCCTAGCTGCTTCCAAAGCCATATTGGTTGCCATGTTAGCATAGAGACTAGCTATTTGAAAACTGACCATTTTTGCATTATTTTCTGTTTGAATGTCATTTAGTTTCTTTTTCACCTCATATGATTCAGTTGATCTACGGTCCAGACGATTTTTGATGGGACATAATATTAAGGCTAAGTGTTTAGATAATTTATAAGTAAGAGTATTTGTAAAAGCAACCATTCATCTTATAATGTATCTTAATAGTACCATTATTTGTTTAAGACATTAAATTAAACCATTTAAACACACCTAGTGACAGTATCATTCGATGTACAAAATTAGCTGTAGATGTTTTAGTCTTATCACTGTCTACAGATTTCCTAATCTTTTAATATGGATCCAATTTTTTATGTATTTACTAACTTCCATGATATAGTCTTCTTTATGCATAACTACTGTGTTTGTATGCATGATAACCAACCAAGTTTGAAAGAGTAATTTGTGTAGTAAGCAACTGATCAGTGCTGTTACTTTTGGATTCATTAAATAATGCTTCTTCACAACTGCTGCCTATTTTAAATTCACTACTCCGAAGTAATTTGAGAAGCTGAACTAATAATACATTTGCTGTCTCAAAAATTACACAGTCTCAGTCCTATTTTAGAAAACGAAAGTTGACAACAAGTTATTTCAACCATACCTTTAAAGGTTCGCGGAACACCTTCTTGACGACAGGCCATATAAAGACAAGCGGTTGAAACCGCATCATTGCTACGACCTCGAAGATTCTTGGTCTCATGCACTTGTTTAAACAGTAGGTTGGCATGATCCTGTATGATATGAAGAAACCAAATACACACTGAAGAAGTAAGCTCTTCTTCTCAAATAATTATAAAAACACTTTCTTGAACATGCTGGGATTAATTTAAGAAATTTAAAATAAAAGCTACAAATTAGATTTTAATGATTTCTGAGTTTTTTAGGTGGTTTACACTTTTCCTATCTTAACATCAAAAATTTCGAAATGATACTACTTAAAAACTGTGAACCAAAATATTAGAGCTGAAGTGTGAGAGTTGTCGGTGTTGCTACCTCCTGAACGTTGTTGTTTGATAGAAATAAGTTTAAGAAACGTCAGTTTTGAACAAATTCTACTGATTTTTCGTCCAAAAACTAAATTCTCCCTTTACAAAATGACTTGTTTGAAACCTTTTCACTGCAGTAACAATCAAGCCGATCAAAGAAAGTGCTTCTCAATTTTTTGGTTCTTTTCTGTATTCTGACACTATTAACTGTTTTAACTGAAATGGACTACATCTGTCCCTAAAAGAAACTTACATGAGTGGCTAGTTCCTAAGGTAAACAACAACAAATGTGATGAAAAATGCTAAGTCAATTTATTGACTCTCATCGATTCAGTACTCATATCTTAGAAGTCACCATGTTTTACATAACATGGTAGTATCAGTCACAGAAGAATTCTGAAGCAACCCTAAGCCTTATAAGAACTAAACTACCAATCTTCAAACTAGTTGTTGGTCCAGCTTGTGCTGGTCACAAGATAAAGTTTCTCGGAGTGCTGGGAGGTAATGAATGCAGATACTATGTGGCATACTGAAACATATCGCAAAAGAGCTTATATGGTTGCTTCTTCTTTCCCGTAAGAGAACTGACAACTATTTTTGCTTCACACTTTTCCCAACGACGTTTAACATATTGCTCATGAGCTTGCAAACCTGAACACTTTAGCGTGGGACTTCAACTCTGTTCTACTTGTCTTCTATGTCAAAGGTCTTATAGGTTTAATAAGTAGTATAAGAGAATGCAGAACATTTAAGCATTCAGCAGTACTGAAGTAGTGCTTTTAAACAAAACACTCAATTATGGCAACCGTACAGCTACTGAGGGTGAAACTGACGAGATACCTCCTGAACTTACTGTTTTCTGTCTGATAGTGTATTAATCATAAATGAGTTTCCTAGTATCTACCGAGAAAAGTGACATTCAATAATTTATTGAAGCCTACCAATTTTACTCTTGTCTGCTGCTGAAAAACAGAAATATCGCATATTAGTACGTCACTGAATTTAAAAGCAAATGAATACTTTGAGCTGCCCAAGACTTCTCAATTACCATGGCCCAAATTTTATGTCATTATAATAGCTTGTAGAATAACTTAATCTCTGTCTAGACACATCAAGTAAATTTGCGGAAAATTACCAGTAGATAGTAGTTTTACTTCAAACAGGGTAGCTACTAAGACGAGATTTCATACAACTGATATAATACAAACTTATTAAAAATGGAATTGTTATCATCTTGGAACTTACCGATATACTTTTAGGAAGGTTCAAATGTTCTCCCATTTGACCGATTTCTCTGAATGCACTCAAAAGAACCCTATCAGTTGAAGATATATTACGGCGATTTCGATACAGGGGTTTTCCGTTCTCATCAAGTTGCCGTGAATCAGACGGTGATGGTCCACTAATCATAGTTGAAAGATCACCGCCATCTAATAAAGGATTTTCACTGGCTCCTACTCTGCACATATCTTTTGCGTAGGCATCATTTGAAAATGTACGCCATTCTGACCCAACGTCAATTACTCTAACAAAAACAAAGATGAAATTAACCAGTCCTGCGTATACAACGTACCTATCAGCAACAACCAATCCACACATCGAGCAAACCATATCGCCAGCATGAGAGTCTTCTATAAGAACGGCATATGGGTGATACTTGCATTCCAAATGACTCCTTCAAAACGGAGAAAAAAAGTGAATGTATTATGATGCAGTAATTGATGTGAAGAAAAACTTCTGGGTGGTACAACACATGCAGACAAAAATGGGGAAAACGATGAATAATGGTGTAAAATTGGGCATGGCTGCTGTAGAAACAATGGGTGAATAGTGGCATTGTTTTTCTTACCTGATAGTAAACTATTACTTCTCTTAACAGACCTAGTTAGGGAGTATTTCCTTAAAGACAAAAATAAGTCACTTGAAAAGTATAAGTGACACGTAAAAGGCATGGCGAGCGAAGTACAGCACCGAAGTTCCTAAACATCAGTAATTAAATATATTGCTCAGATATGATGAGTTGGTACTCATCACTGAAACCAAATCATGTGTTTCTCTGTGTGGAAGCAAACATAAAAAGAGACTATAAATGTAGCTGCATCGTACACACGTCAGCTGCACAAGTAACTTCCACAGGCTTTCATCAAAATCACTTCCAGTAATAAAAGCGTGAATGTTGCAAGGTACGAATGGATACAAATCAAACCGAAATCAGAAACACATAATCACCATACAGAACTAAGTGGAGGAAGATATCCCAATAAAAAATTTGAGGTTTAGGGTTCTTTGAGGCGAAATTTGGGGATTTTCAGGAGAAAATGAAGCATTTCCTCGAAATTTTTGCATTCAGTTGCCCGAAGAAAAAGCAGAAATTGCTCCAGAACTTTTAATCTCGGATAGTTAATTAAGTTCGATAACAACTGGAAACTTACTTAAAGTGCACCTAGGACGGCAGAACGCTGCTTTTAAATATTTCAATTATGCTTATCCGTAAATTAGTCTCCGATCGTATTTCTTTTGCCGCTAGCTTATTCACACTCATCATTCCCAACTTATTTTATTGCTGAATTAAATCTTACTGATTCTGAAATAATTCTAACATTCTATAGTGAGTAAATTCTGAATCTGTTCTGAAATGGGTTCTTTAATGGTACAGATCTGTTCTAGTCGACTAGAACTCAGTGCAGGTTTTCAGTATGACTAGCACTAATTCAGCACCGTGTTCTTTTTCTAGGCATTTTTAGTAGATAAGAGCCTATTAGGTTTGCTTATCAGCGTTGTTCCAACCCTCATAGGACATATTAAGCACGACCAGCGTTATTTCAGAAGATGGTGGGTAGATAAAATCTTCATTTACCATAAAAAGGCCTTATCGAAGAATAGGTTTGAATAAGTTTAGAGTTGTTGTAAGCTTGGGATTCCGACAATATTAGGTTTTCATCATGGCCATATAGGCGGACGCCTCTCATATTTAGTACCGAAAGAACACGCTTGAATATAAGAAACTGATAGGTACGTGTGTCATACACGAACAGAAATAATCAGTAATCCGCGAAACACAAAACACAGAAGTGACCAACATCTCTCACATTCCGCGCCCAACTCTTCAATATTTAATACCCGATATCTACTATTAAACATCTTTTCAGATTTATTGATTGAGTATGCAACATCTGAAGCTCCTTTAGTAACGGGCTTTTACGCTTGTCTTGTGACTCTTTGGAAGAGTCGGTTGAAGGCGCTGATGTGCTTATTCTGGGAGTCGGTTCTAGGAGTTTATGACTCTGTGTGAACCAGTACTCCATAGCATTATAGTTTCTTCTTGGCTTTCGATATCTCCTACTATATCCTCTAAGGTGTTATGACCTGGTGGGAAGGAAAAGAGAGGATAGATGAGGTCCATAGTCATTATTTAAAATTTAAAACACTATGACTAAATCTCCTCTCTGCCTACAGTATGACAGGGAGAAGATATTAAAACTGTCTAGTGTTTCTTCGTATTACAAATTAGTCATGCCGAGAATCATACGTGTTACCTTCTTTTGAATCCTTTGAAGAATATATTATCCCCTTAAAGACAAGGAGTGGCTGTCTGGATACAATTTTCCGGTCTAGACCTCGCTAGAAATTTATATGAGGAGATGAACGTATATCTGGTGATTCTAGTAGAGGCTGTGAGAATTATCCATAAGGATCTAAAACTATGTGCAACCAGCGTGCTGGATTGTGCTATAGTTTCTAAGCCGTGACTTACCATAACATTTAAATCCAATTGAGTCTGGACTGATGGGAGTGTTATTCCCTCTAGTTCATGGGAGCTGATGCTTGCGTGTGCAATGCGCATGGTCGCACATTTCGCTACACTGATAAAGAACATCCATTCTCTGGACCATTCTAACAATTTGTTGAGGTCCTCTTGTAGTAAGGGTATCACTGTCACTCTTCAGCTGTCCCCAGAATTTTCAGTTATCTGTATTTTGCCTATTGTTCACTATTATTCTCAATTAATCTTTCCTGGGCTTCTTAAAACAGACTATGTCATATTACGAAGGGTATTAAATGCTGTGAGTAGGGCAGTGGTTTGCCACTGCGTGAGCTCGCCAATACTATAGTCGAGAGACACGTAGATTCCTGTACAAAGTGGGTAAAGGCCGTACTGTCAGACCCTCTGCACCCTCTTTATTCACAATTATCCCCTTGTATCTCATCAGGTAGAACGAGAAGTCAATATAAGAAATTATATGCTCGTACCACTAAGTACAAAAATTCTACAATACCGTATTTAGCCCGTATTTTATGTGATGAAGACTCTGTTAGACGTGAAACATATAAGTTACTATGTAATTAGCATAGTGAATCGCCCCTTTCATTGTTCATCTTTCTGTAATTTTATGGTGTCACCCTTTCTATCGTTTAATTATAACTATTATCTATTTCATTTTAGTTGTTATTACTATCATTACCATAATTTTATACTTTATGCGTATTTTTCTCCTTATCGTATACTGTAATTGCTACATAGCTGCTATAAAAACGTTTTGTTATTATTATGTAATGATTATTTCGTTTATTTATTTTTTGTTGTTGTCGTTTTTCAGTAAATTAGATGCGATATTGTACTGAATGCTGAAAATTCCTTGCTGTATCATTAGTAATGTTTTGGAATGAAGCAAATTATTATTATTATATGACCATAGGGGAATCAGTGAGCACAAATAACTCATTGGTATACAAAGTAAATATGAGAGGTCCGAGTACCGTGCCTTGTGGCACGTCACGCACTGTTGTCCAAGAGGAGAGTTTGAAGTTGATCCTGACCCTATGTCTCCTACCTATGAGGAACTCCCTAATCCACTTCCTTTGACACTCAGACTATCCAGCTTCGTGAGAACTCCTTCGTGAGGAACTTTACCGAAGGTTTTGCCGAAATATATGAATACGATGTCGACGGGTCTTCTGTTTTCCCCTGAGTTGACCCACTTTCTCTTGCAGTGAGAAGATTTGGCATGCGTGAGAGGCTTCCCCGCAAGCCATGCTGCGTTCTGGATAACAGGCTACTATTTTCCAGAAATGCCATGATAGCTTCCTTGATGATTCTTCCAGTGTGATGATTAGGGTGCTGGTAAAACTAACAGACCGGTAGCTTGAAATACAATGTCTTGATCCTCCTTTTTGGATGAGGGTTACGACGGCGTCTTTCCAATCACGCTTGAGCCGGCTATGTGGGCTGATAGCTGTTTGAGACGCATTGGATGAAGATTATCAGGACCCATTCATTTCCCTTCATCTAGTTTCTTCAGGCAGTTTAGCACAACGTCATAGTCGACCTCAACGCAGTCTATCTTGTGTTCCAGTGGTGCGGCCTAAGCTGATCCTATGGGGAGTGACGACTCCTGGAAACCTAGGTTCTAGGCTTCCTGCCCATCGCCCCCAACAATCTAACAACACTTCATAGTGCACTGTGGTGGCCACTCACATAGTAAGGTGGCCATATTGCAGAGTTGACTCAACTCAGTCTGCACGAATCGAGTGGCTGAACGCATGACATTAGTTGTTCCTAATGTCCAGTCAGAGTAGTTTCATTCCCTCTATGTCGTATGAAGTGATGCCTGAGTGTTCAATGCACACATGAGCTCTTTATACTACGCTGATTAGGAGCACCTATCTTTCGGATCAGTCTAACAGCTGGTTGAGATCTTGAAAAGTCAGCTTGTAATTATTACTCTTATGCTATCTCCAGATTTCGGTCATATGCGTTAGGAACTACTAAAGGGTTGGTGAGCCCAGGTAGTTCGTTAATATACAATAAATAAGGGGGTCTGAGTACGGTGCCTCGTTGCATTTCACTTCTTATCGTTGTCTAGGAGGGGAGTTTTGAGTTGTTCCTGACTACATATTTTCTGTCTGTGAGGAGTTACCCAATCCACTTTAGCAAGCCACTTTTGATTCTAGAACTTTCCATTCTCTTGAGCAGCCTTGTGTGAGGCACTTTTCCAAAAGCTTTGCTGAAGTGTATGAAAACTACGTCGATGGTTTACTAGTTGTACCTTGACCTGACCTAGCCTTTCCTTGCTGTGAGAAGATTTGTCAGGTATGGAAGGTTTCTGCGGATACCATGCTCTGGCGTACACTCTGTCAAGTCTGATTCAGCGTCTTCTATTACTCATGCGCTTAAATCTCCTAAAAGGGCGTCTAAGGTATCAAATATAACTGAAATTAGTCAACCTTTCTCCTTCCCGTATCCTCACCATCTTTATACGACTAGTTGGAACTACTCAACTTCGAATATGAGGTTGCGTAATAGCGACTTTAACTATGCCCATATTCCAGGCACACAGCGAGATGGAGTCAATCGCCTAAACTTTCAGTATAGTCTGCTTGGGGCTCCACCGCAGAAACACTCCCCCGACACTAAAACCATCTTCACAACGCTTCAACTAGTCACTCTCCTCACCATTTTTTCTCTTTTCCGCACCCGACAGTAGTGACATCAATCAACCAAATGTCGAGTAATGGGATTCCTCACCCTCAAATCTCTCCTCTTCAGACACCCAGGATACCCCAGTTTCCATATGCCTATCTCCATGCGATCGTGAACTGAGCGTCAGCCACGGACGCCCTCATCTTTTCCGCAGAACCTAAATGAAAACGATCAAGGTTTTACGTGCCGAACACTCAATGTACCGGTCAGTCTGTCATCTAATTTTCATTTAACCCTAACAGAATCACACCATCATCTCCTTCATTTGCCTCAGCCCTTACCACTGATCTAAGATCTTTCACTCCTTTCCTTATTGACGCTCGTTTTGTCTGTAATAAAATTCCTTTCTTTCACTTTGTATGCCTTCGGTTTTGTTATATGCAGAAACCTGGTTACCATCCAAATTGAATGACATATTGTTAAAGCCTCCCGCATACACACACTTTAAACCTGGCAGAGAAAAAGGACGTGGTGGTGGTTGTGTTATTTTGTTAGTAATAAGTTCCACGCTGTAGATGTTTGTGATCTGGGTTGTTCGCTGACAGATGCAGCATGGGTCACAATGAACACTTACCTAAGTGCAAGGCTTTTATTGGGATGTGTATACCACCCGCCCAATTCTGATACTGACAAAACTAACCATTCATGCGAAATGTTTGAACACGCCTATCCTTTAAATATTGACTACAAAGTTATAGCCCACAACTTTAACATGCCTAGTATCCAGCGGAATAACCTAAATGCTCCCCTATACCCTGATTGTTTTATAAATACGGTTGAATTCTATGGACGGACAAAGATGTTTATCACCCTACACGTAAATCCAACATCCTGGATCTTATTTGCACACAGAACATTCTTCCTGTCAGCACTCGAGTTGGGCCGTTATTCCTTGGTAGCGACCAAAACACGGTCGTTTTTAACTTTAACCTAACGGCGAGTGGCTCATTTAATGGCTGTCGGTAGACAGTAAAAGTCGGAGACTTTTAAAAAGCTAGGTGTGAAACAATGCTGTCGTTTATTCGCTGCCAAGACTGGGATACCTTTTTCTCCTCGATAGACATTGATACTGTTCTCTTCAGTTTTTGCTCCAACATATCAGTTTGCTTCGACGAATCTATCCCTTGGTATAAATCCAAACGTAAACGTGTAGCTCAACTATATATACCGAATGCTACCAGCAACAAGCTAAGAAGGCTCCGTAAAACTTATGGTAAAGCCATGGACTTCTCCTCGTTCATTAGCACCCTAAAAGTATATGATAAAATCAGATCAGACAATTGCATGGAGGATTTCATCATGAGCTGACATCAGTTAGAGAACCACTGGAAAACCTAGGAGTACTGGACAGCTGTTCAGCACTCCCAGGTTTTCCAGTGGTTCTCTAACTGATGTCAGCTCATGATGAAATCCTCCATGCAATTAAACAAAATCCCTACCAAACCAATACTTGAAGATCAGACAATGCCAATAAAACTTACAAAGAAGAACTTGTTGTCCTTAAAAGTAACTGCAGAATTAGTTCTCTTCGCAAACTCTTCCAAAAAGGCTGCAACAAAACAAGATAACATTTCTTACATTCTTCATGATAATGCTGCTGTTAAGGATGATGCAGGCATAGCTGAACTCTTTAACAATCACTTTTCTGATTCATGCACGCACAGTATTTCTGCACGCATCGACTTTGATTCTGTATCAGGCAAAACACCGTCAAATATACACAAGCGATATCAGTTTCGCCCAGTAAACACTCAGAATTTGATGGACGTCACAGTAATATCAAGAAAATGGATTAGCTGTCTACTGGATATTGAACAGGGAGGAGGGCAGTTGCATGCCATTATCTAGTGCGAGGAAACTTCAAGGCCAAGTTGAAAGAATTAGAAGCAACTGGAGAAAAATGACAATTCAAGCTCAAAAATTACAATCTGAAGGAGGAAACTACAAAGGACACATTCATAGCAGCGATGAGATCAAAGCTAGAGACGTTACGCTACACTTCCGAAACCGGTATTTCTATAGAAACCGTCAAACAAATTACTGAAAAGCAGCAGTAGCACAACAACACATATTTGTAAAATGTTAATTTCCAGAGAGAGACAAAAGGCAAGCCAATTCCAAGTCACAATAAAACACATGGAAGGGCATTCATCATGCAATAGAGAAAGGAAGCCTTGTGAGAGGATATATTTCCTTCTAAGTTACTCACCCATCCTTCAGAATTCCTTAATCTCCACATTCAAGCGGCAGTATCATACACCGTTGTATAAGCCCAGTAGCATCACCTAGGAGACATGTGTGGAAGAACACTGAAGCTCTGTGAAGGCGAACTCTAGGGAAATGTGTATAGCCATTTTGGGAGTTGAGAAGAGTCAATACAAATAATGGCTTTCAGTGAACACTTGGAAGCCAATAAAAGAGGGGAGAATAGTGAAAGAGAAGATGAACCAACAGAAGATGCTGAGTTCAACATACATCTGACTGAATAAAGAAATGGCTACCTTGTAAAGCTACCAAAGAAGGGCGACTTAGGCCTCACTCTGCAAGAACTGGCGTGGAATAATGCTCTTGTCTACTTCAAGTAAAATACTAGGTCGCGTCATCATGGAGAGAATAAAAGATGAACTGGATGCTGAACTCCGCCCAGAATAGGCTGGGTTCATTGATTGATAGAATTGCAGACCTACGAATCATCATTGAACAGGGCATAGAACAGTGGTTAAACCTTTACCTCAACTTCATAGACTTCGGAAAAGCCATGTTAACAACATGTTAAGTGATCCACAACAGAAAACTCGGAGAGGCCTCTGAAGTGACTTAAGGAGCAGGACAGGCTGTCTACTGACGCCAGTGATGTACCTGATCGTGGTGGATGGGATAGTGCGACAGACCATGGGAAGCAACAAGACATGATTATGTTGAATAGACAGGATTCTAGAAGATCTGAACCTCTTGGATGACTTATGCTTAGTGTCATACTAACTCTGTGATCTATATGAAAAGTCAAATATTGGCATAAGAGGCTAGCAGCAAAGAGAGGACTACAAGGGAACACAGAAAATCGGAGGTTATGTAGGTACCTCACCAGCGAAAACAAGAACCAATCGAAAGGAGAAATTTCGGGCTTGTCGGATGTGTGATGAATAGTACTTTCAAGGGGCTGCAGACTATTATCAATGGCCGCGTTAGCTGGTCGGTCAGGAAGGATAAGCGACAAGGAACTTTGACAAACATGCCGAGGAAATGGAAATGGATTGAACGTACCCACCGTGGAGGCCGTTCAGTGACGTCACACTCCAGTCAGGTCCTCAGATGGAACTGGAACATGGAAAGACGAGCTAGGCGCCTGAGGATGGTGCGGGGGTGGTCATATGAGGAAGAGAGTGAAGCTAATGGTCACTCATGGATGATGATGAGTTGATGCTCATACGGTCTTCTACTTGTAATCCGATTATAACAGTCATAGTGATATCATGCTTAAGCGATATAAAAATATGGCCTTCATTTTTCACATGAAAAATAAAGAGCAGTTTCACTTCCAAAAATCGTTAGAGTATCTGATACATTTAATAAAGTAGCTACGCAGAGAGAAGCTTATAACACAGCAACTATGAGGTTTCACATATCAGATATTAAGGCTTGGTAGTTTGGTTGACCTGAGGGAAAAATAAAAGCTGCGCTACGTCTGTGATGAGGATAACAGTTTGTCTCTCTGAGGATTCCTTCTTCCCCTTGGAAATTTCTAAAAACACTTTAATTTCCGAACTTAAAATGATGATTGAAATAGAGAGTGGCATGTCAGGGGTTGATTTTGAATTGTCAAAAGAAGGAAAAGTTTTGAACGTCCAGTGCAATCTTGATGTTGAAACGGCAGGGATTAGGGATGAGGATCTACTGTTTGCTCTTCCAGTTCCACAGAAGAAAACAGGTAGCTCCAAATCAGTAAGTTTTTGTGGCTGCTCATGGAATTGAATTTCAGCAGAGTACTCCTCAGGCTCCTTTACTTGATTTCAAATCAATAAAAATCCCAAGCTCATCGGGTTCTAATGTGGTTGAAAATATTCGTAAGTCACTGACGAAAGTCCCCGCGAATCAGCTTGCGATGCTGCGTGAACGAAATCCAGAGTTGGCTGCTGTTATTAATGATCCAGGTACTTGTGTACACCTTTTTCACTAATATGCGTTTTGATGAGTAATCAGAGAGCAGGTAGTCCTACGGTTGCTTTTTGGCTGGTGTAATAGCTGAAGTATCAAACTAAAGTTCTTAATTGAGAACGGATCCAACAGAAGTCATGGATAAATATATATATATATATATATATGACGATGAACTTGCCTGATAGTATACTCTTTGTAACTAGCTCCTCCGCACGAGCAGTTAGACTGGTAAATACACATAGATGAAACGAAACAGAGTAGTTTGTCTTTCTTTCTTGAACTAAGTATTGGTTGGCTAGTGAATAGACAGCATAACTTGGATGCTTTGAAAGTTCTTTTGAAGGCCCTTCTAAGACATCATTATAAAATATAACGCTGTATGTGCATTTTGACTGCTAACAGTGCGAGAGTAGAGTATCTACACTCAATAATATCATTCAATATATAAGTCAAGTAATTATTCTTGGTAGCTGCAAGCGGATAATCTTACTGCTAGCTCCTGATGGTCTTAGGTAAATGTTTATTATATACATAAAGTGCAGTTATATTGTACAATTTTAAGTTATTCGTCAGTTGCGTTTCTACATTATACCTGTTATATAAATAAATATTTTCTTAATTCACATCTGTAAATTATTCACGTGAATTATTTTAATGATTCTTGTATACTAGCTGCCTTTAAGAGAGTGTTTGACCTACAACAAAATGCTGCTCGTCGACGTGCAGAGGAGCTTGAAAGCTTGATGTCTGCAGATGATTTGGATCCAACAGTTCAGGAGAGGATAGCTGAACTTATAAGGTTAGTTATGTTTATATCTGTTTTGCATGTCTGCAATTATAACTTTATATTTGTTAGCATATATGCTTCCCTATGGAAATTTCACCTTGTTTAAACTATTAGTCCGGTAGCCTACATCATCAGTATACAATGGAGTTAGTGATTTATAACAACCTTGATTAATTTATTTCACCCGTGAGCAGAGCAGCGCAGAGACAACAATGACTGCTTGCTAACTTTGTAAACTAACTTTCTTGTTTAGTGACCTTTGAATAATATGAATAATTTAACCTTTTATTCTGTTTTGTTTTCTTATGTATATATTTTCTTCGATCAACAGACAAAAAAATATTGATATGCAAATGGAAAGTGCTTTAGAGTATTATCCAGAGACATTTGGACAAGTTTCAATGCTTTTTATCAATTGTAAAATAAAAGATCAAGTTATAAAGGCATTTGTTGATTCTGGAGCACAAAGTACAATTATGAGTGAGAATTGTGCCCGTCGTTGTAATTTAGATTCTCTGATCGATAAGAGGTGGGCTGGAATGGCTTATGGAGTTGGCACACAAACTATTATAGGTCGAGTTCATAATGGTTTGATTGAAATTGCAGGTGTTTTTATCCCGGTCAGTTGGTGGTGAATTCATTGTTGTTGTTTTTTTAATCAGTTGATATACACCTTTCGTTTTGTGGCGTAGACTATTTTTTTGATTTGATTTAGTGTCCCTTTGGTTTTATGTTGGCCATATATGTGGAAACTCCTTCAAATGTTAGTGGACTTAGATCGAGTACATAATATATTTACTTAGATAGGAGACTAGTCAGTGACTAGTGTGGTGTGTCTAGTCCCTTGTTCGGTACAAACTGAATCCTATCAGTCAAGTTTGTAATGTGACCAGCATTCTAGGTAGCTCACCATCACCGTGCACTTTGAAGTTATGATATTAGATAGTTGGAGGCAATAAGCAGGAAGTCTTGCTCTACCTAGGTTTCGTGCTTGACTGATAGAATTCACTCTGAACCAAACAAAGGACTGGACACACTACACTAGTCAACGGACTAGTCTCCAATCTGAGTATCCGGTATAGTCCTACAGGAGGTCAATCGCGAGCCTGAATAGCTCAGTGGTAACGTTTCTGACTGCGGCACTGGGTGACGTCAGTTCGAATCTCAGAATGGACATGAGTTCCTCCAAGATTGTAGATACTACGCCTTGCTGACTGGTGAGTGCCAACTAGCATGAAACCTAGGTCGATTCAAGCTTCCTGCCGATTGCCTCCAACTATCTTATATCAACTAGATATATTTCCTTAGAATTTGTCTATGGGCTTGAACCGCACTCCACTTATCGAGACAGTACTATCAGTCATCATGTAATAAATTTGTCTCTTGCTTGTTTCCTTTCGACATACAAATGTTTATTGAATGGCTTCTTATGTAGAAACTCAAAAGATAGGGACTTCGTTTTAAATTCTGTGATTTTTTACTGTACTATTAATTGTTCATTGTATTAATGGCTATCGGCTGAGATCCATGTGGCGGAAGTTAGCTTTCTTTTTCTGAAATTACTACTATCTCTACATCTCCAAAGTTACTAAAGGTCATTGGTGAATCCTGAGATACATCTTAAAAGTATTTTGGAAGGAGTATGTCTGTGTAAAGATGTGTGTTAAATATGTGATTTTCTATGTAATGGGTCCGAAGTTCGAACCCCACTCCAACTACTTTATCCTGGGCAATTGGGTAGTATCATTGTCCTTCACACAATGTGTAGCTCATGGTCTGCATGACTGACCGACTGAATTTCAACATAGAACATAGCACAGAAGTTCAAGTTGCCACTCTCCATATGGTAGACAAAGGTTGAGAAAAGGAAACGAGATTCAAAAGAACTATAAGAAAAAATGTGTGGGAAAAAGAACGGTAACAGGGGAAAACATAGGGATTTAATATATATGGGAGACCACAAAGAGTGAATGCATCTGCGCCACTGAGAATGATTTCGAGCCATATCACCAATAATCTCAAGCCATTGGTCCTGAGTATCCTGAGGACCTCGGTCAATCAGCCAGAAGACGATGGCTCGGCATACTCAACACATGCCTTAGTCATCTCAATCGATGTAGCTTCATCACCAACCTCATCGATCGACTTATGCTCCTTACCTAAACCTCTACGTCTAACCTCGGTCTAACACAGAAGACTGACGGTAAATATCTGTAGTCAAGAACAGTGAACCTTTTCATATCTTCCACTTTCAATGGTCATGTTTCACACCCACAAAGAATGACAGAGTGAACTACTGCGCTGTACACATGTCATTTTATGGATAGTTGGATATCATGTCTACACCAGAGATGATGTGAGTTGCAATTCCATTATGGGTAGTGGAATGGAATGGAATTACACCCTACCACAGTGCACAAGTTTTATTCTCATATCAATGATGTGAGTTGGAAATATCAAATGAGTCTCTTATATTCTTACTGTGATTTCTTCAGCTATTAGTTGACTAGGGCTGATGCAACATCCCAAAATAAATGAAGAGTTCAACATGCTGTACGACTTCACTCCTTATTTTTAAGCTAGGAGTGAATGTAGTCCAGTCCTTTATCATTATCATCATCATACATTTGACAGGAGCAAATTGCATTTGTGCTCAAGGTGTTCAGAAGACTGTGTTGTGTCAGCGCACTCGAAAGAGTTTGTTTCGGACAAATTATGCACTTCTAATTGTCTGATAATGTATGATCATTTTATTTCCAGTGTGTCTGTCTGTGAACTTTATCTAATCAGTGTTTTGTTTAACCTTTCTTTATTTCTTCGTAGACATCATTTATTGTGCTTAAAGATCAATCTTTAGATCTACTCATTGGTTTGGATATGCTGAAACGACATCAATGTTGTATTGACTTAAAGCGTAATGTTCTAGTTATTGATGGTCGAACCGAAGCTCCTTTCCTACCGGAATCAGAAATTCCACCATCATTTGCAAATCCTTCCATTCTGAATAGTGAAGATGCAAGTAACAGATCTTCAACTTCTGATGAAGGCGTAAGTTTTGTGTCGTTTAAATACAGGTGTATTCGTATATCCTATGATTATGTCTTTTTAGTAGTTGATACATTGTCGAAAAGTGGACGTAGGTAGCATCATTCAATAGAGAAGACAATGGCTTTATTATTATTGCTCCATTGGGTTCCGGGTGGGACGTAGGGCTTCAACAGCACGTCCTCACCTTGTTCGTTTTCCTGCTGTCCTCTTTAGCTGAGTTCAGGGTTGCCCATAGTCTCTAATCTTCTTCTCACACGATCTCCTCAACGTCACCCTCAGATTAACGCCCAACTTGTCGTTTCCCATTCGGGTTCCATTCGAGCAATGGCCTAGCGCGCGATGTCATTCCATGGCCTGCTCAGTGCGTACTCAATCCATCTCCATTCTCACCTACATATTTGTTGGACGATAGGTTCTTGGTCAGTTTGTTCCCATAGTTTCTTGCTGTTAGTTCTTTCCGGCCATTTGATCTTCAATGTGGAGCCAATGAAGGCAGCTGTTGGTAAAAGTCTGCAACAGGCTGTTGGAGATGCTTTTCGTGACGCGCTGGCCAAGTTTTGAATCCATTTGGAAGAAGTGACTGACTGACTTCACATTTGTGTTGAAAATCTGAATCTTGTTCTTTATGCTGAGTCGGAGTGCAGGAGGCTTCCAAACCGGTTTCAGATTGATGAAGGTGTACCTTACGTTTCCGATTCTGGTTGGCTGGCTTTAACATCTTCATCCTTTCCACCTGTAGTTGAAACGACAATGGCTTTGCTGCTTAGTTATTCAAATTACTACCAACTCTCTACAGGATTAGAATATGTACTCGATTCGGTGGTAGTGCACTAAGCTATCGATTTCCTGTTACCTGTGACAGCCTGTTGAACAGTTTGATGTGTATTCATAAATACTATCAATAAACATGCTATTCCTTTTATTTTCTTGGGTTATTAGTATTCAAAAGTTATTCTTTGTTTGTGAAATACTTTTTTGGCACTCAAACAACCTCTATTTCTGTTAGACATATAATTTGTAAGAGTTTGTTAAGATAGGAGGAGTTAGTGTTTTCTGTGTGATCCGTAAACTAGACATTCCCCTTTAACCTAGGCCAACAGCTGCCTTCGCTCCATACTGAAGATCAAATGGCCAGAAAGAATAAGCTACAAGAAACTATGGGAACTATCCAACCAAGAGCCGATCGCTCAACAAATATGTCGGAGAAAGTGGAGGTGGATCGGGCATACATTGAGGAGGCCGCCAAATGAAATCTCACGCCAGGTCCTCTAGTGGGATCCCGTTGGGAAGTGACGAATAGGTCGTCCTAGGGTGAAGTGGAGGAGATCGTGTGAGGAAGAGATGAGAGAGTTTGGTCAATTGTAGACCCAGATGAAGAGGATAGCAGAAAACAGAACAAAGTGGAGATGTGTTGTTGAAGCCCTATGTTCCACTCGGAACGCAAGGGAATAATAAAAATAATAAAGGTCACGCCATTGGATTTTCATTGGTGGATGCTATCCAATCATAGCTTAGTTTTCATTTCTCAAACTAGTAATTTATTGGTCACGTGGAGTTGAAATATAATTAGCTGTAGTTTCTGGTCACATTGTCTTTTCTTTGAAGCACTAAGTTTTTGCTTTCTCAGTCAGTCTTCTGTGTCATATCAGTGTGTGAACAGTAGTCGAATGATCAGTCGTATATTTTGTTAGCCGTTGAAGTAATCGTATACCAAATTATTTCGGCCACAACAGAGTAATTCTCTTGAAGCAGTTATAACACATGTATTATTCATTTCAAACTACTTTATCCCGGGACCTTTTGATTGCACTTAGTTCAGTGTAAGGATTTTTTTTACCTTGCTCATTTCCTTGGGTTTTTTGCTATTCAAAGACAAGATAAAGTGAAATTATCTTCTGATAGCACCAAATTTGCCATAATTTCAAATAAATACTTTCTTCTATCCCATTGTGCACCTCGCCTTCCTCGATGGGCAGTGTTAGCTGACATAGGATCAGGTTGATGATGAGCTAATGGTGGTGGTTAAATGAGAACATGGCTTCATCAGTCAATGAAACCCACAACAGTTAGTTTAAACCACTTAGGAAGGTGAAGACTTCCTGACCAGTTGGGGTCCTCGGGACGGTAAACACCAATCGCTGGATATAAGAATAAAACTTGGGCATTGTGGTAGAGTGTAATTCCATTATGGGTAAATTTTATTTTGATAGTCTCACAGTGTTATACAGTAATATTTACTGATGACGTTTCGAGCACAATTTATTGCTCATAATCATATCAAGGTGGCTGGAGACAATTAGTGATATGGCTCAAAATCGTTGTCGGTGGCTGGCGCAGATGCATCCACTCTTTGTGACTTATAATACCCAACAAAACTATATTGTTCTTCGATATTACTATACTTTTCGCCTCATATCTCTGTTTACTGTTTCTATTTTGCATTTCTTTTTACTTTCTTCTCTGACTTGTGTACTGAGTGATGTGTGGTGACTCGAACTACTGCACACCGGTGCAAAGTTCTACGTTGAAACCAGTCAGTTAGCGTGCACATTTTGAGCAGAATTACTATCACGTTAGATATACATTAATTATTTATTCTGTTATAACACAAAATTGGCACACTATGGGCACTAAAAGATGTGCCACACGAAATCTCATAGTTTGCGCAAAGACTGGGACTTTGCTCAGATGCACAGACCGAACCAGGTGGTTGTCTTAAGTGGCCATCCCTGAGCCTTTGACGTGGAGTATAATCCGGAAGACAGTAGAGCAGCGTCGGGAGCTGTGTCCCTTTGGTCACCGGTAATCGAAACAAGTTCATCCACCATTCGATCCTCTCAGATTCTGGAGCCCATGTACACCGTAGGTTCGGAATCAGAGTTTTCTAGTTTTTCTAAGTAGGTTAGCATGTCTACAAATCCACATGTAAGTAAAAGACGTTTGCATTCGCTCTTTCACTTTTGTTAGGAACACTCTCGCCTCATGGAGGTTGTGAATAGGACACTAATGTATGTTACAAACCCATGGAGATGTACTGGCTATGTGCATCATTAGCCTAAGAACTAAACTCTCAGAAGTGCGTCCCGGTTTCCAAATCCCCTTCTACTTTCTTCAACCTGGGCAACTGTGTATTATCATCAATCCTCATTCAATAACTTGATGTATCAAGAAAGCCTGTTCCAGGTAATTGAGTACTAATCATGTAGCATAAATGTTGGTTGTCGAAATGTTAGGAATTGGTGGTTTGGGGCTTTCAATATCACCAGAATTTTCAAGATAATCCTCATTTATGTTATTTATTTTTCCCCTTTCCCTAAAATTGTTTTCTTCATCCCGATGATATCTATTTGCTGTTTCGAACCGTGCTATGTCAGACCATTGAACCTGTTTGGTTTTACGATTGTATCCGTTTGTTCTTGACATTTGTTCTATTAGTTTCGTTTTCTGTCAGAATGATGTTGTCCCCTGTCAGAAGTCATGACTCTTATCCATTGAAGGCAGTCTAACGTAGTCACTTTTCAGATGATAGGTTTTGTCTCGAACCAACATATCAGTTAGAGAAATCATTGAAGAACACGCAGCCCTGAACATCTGTCTCGTCTTATTTTGGGACTCTTCACCAGTACGTACCCACGACCCCACCGGGGATTGAACCCCAGGACCTTCAGGTTATGAGACCAGGTTCGCTGACTATTCAGCCACTTGGAATGGAATTCAATGGCCTGCTCACTGATGGTTACTGAATATCTGTTCTGAAGCCGTACTGAAAATTCGTCGACCTCCGGGTTCCACCATGTCAAAGTAAAGTTGGTGCTCTTCGAAGGTATTGGTGAAGGTAGCACTATATCACGAGTTGACAAAGTTAAAATTCACGAGCCAGTGAATTCCGACTCAAGTAGTTGAATGGCCAAGGAGCTTCGCCTCGTTAGATGAAGATTCTAGGCAGTTCAATCCCTGGTAAAGTCGTAGGTACACACAGCTGGCGAGTCCTGAAATATGACAAAACAGCTGCAGAGTGCTTCCTGTTTTTCACTGATCTCTCTAACCGATATTGGTTTGTGACAAAATCTATCAATTGAAATTAAATTAATTGTGTAAGCATAATATAATATATCATAAAGATTCTTCCAAGTATTTCAGGTAATGATGTCTAAACCTCTATTGAATTTTCTTTCTTTGTCAGTTGGATGAATCACAGAAATCAAAAATTCAGATACTGATCGATCGTGGTATTTCTCGTCCTCAAGCAATTGATGCATTACGTCGTCATCAATGGGATTTAGACGCAGCTTTAGCTGCCCACTTGCAAAATATGTTTGGTGGATTCAGATGAAGCAAATAAATAAATTAGTAATAACCAACTTTATTTTAGTTATTATTTTGGGAAATTTTAATCAGAAGAAAAAAATAAAGAAAAGATCAGGGGCTTTCTATATTGATATTACTTTCATCTGCTTTCTTCTTTGTTTTTATACTCTCAAGTGTCTAGGTGAATTCGTTAATTTACATATATAAATATAAATGAGCAATATATTCCTTGCCTCTATTTCTTTTGCATTTTTGTTAAAAAGTGAGTGTGTTTCACTAACACTTTTAACAGCGTATAGAAAGAAAATACTTATGACACATTTTTTTCTACTTGGCTTTTATTTTATTTTTTTAAATATTATTATGATTTAGTATAAATGGTTATTCCTTCCAGTAAGTAGTAGTTCATCCAGCACTTCCTATATTCTGTTAATGCGAATTAGTAAAATTTGATTGTACAGTGTTTAAAAAAATTGTTTTTACTTTATATAAATGAATTGGTTGTTTATTTATCTATTTATTTGTTAATACATAAACTTGGTATACTATACTGTTGGGGGTGCGGGGGGGGAGACCAAGAAATGCGTCAGATAAAATCTTATTTAGATAAAGCAATAAGAAGACGTAATTTGTCTGAATCGTGTAATGTATTTACGCAACACATTTCGAGCAATCTGATCACAGACGGACTTGTCATAGGAATATATATGAAATTAATGAAGAGGTAAGAGGTGAGAAAATAGACTTAGGTCAAGTTAAAAGGATACATTGGAGGACAAAATAACAATGAGGATCACTAAACCAAATAGCAGAGGTAATAGTACATCTACCCTGGCTGGTATCAAAACAAAGTTTACCAAGGTAGGTTTAGTGTGATGACGAATTGTTTTTGATGAACGCATAAAGGTGGTTTAAACTTCCTAATTGCCAGCTAGGGCTTCCACAAACTTTAAGATACGCCTCAAACACGTTTTAAAGGTAGGCTTAAAAGATATGTTAACGTCAATTTTATGTCCTGTCTCTATAATATGTTTCACAATAGATGAGCTAGGTCTCCTGTTCTCACCGTTAATAGGTTCTGAAGATTCCATTTGTTTCTGGAGCCATTTAGCAATATGCTATGAAGCCCTTACTTGCAGAGTTCGATGAGTCCTCCCTATGTATGTGTGTCCACACGTACATTCAAATTGGTAAATACAGTGGGATGTGACGTCATTTTTCGCATGTTCAAAGGGCTTAGATGGATATATTGGCTTTACATTCTCTATTATTATGATATTGGCTGCATAAAAAGTCTTTTTGACAGCAGCGTTCAGTCTTTGTCTAGTTATCAAGCTGCTTTGATGCCCCATATAGGGTAGCTTGAGGTACACGTCTTTCTTAGGGTTGAGTTGGAGAGTGAGTCTTGGTGTTCTGACTACTTTATATCTTATATTTAAAAAGAGCAATAAAGGTTAATAAAGCAGGATTTAGTGAATTCATCGCCATCAAAAGGAGATGGTCGTGACTCTGAATCTACCATGGTAATACGTTTTACTTATTATTCCACCTCGTATTATTATTATTACTATTATTATTCTTGATTCATTTAAAACTATCCTTTATCAGTAGCATTATCTTAACTCACTCTGTTTGCAATTCTTCTTATATTCTCTAATGACTAATTGTTCATCTAAGTGATGTAACTGAAGCGTAATGCATTTTGTCTTAATTTTTGATCTCTCATCCTCTCTCTCCCCTTATCTATTTGAACATGACCTGAAAACATTCACACCTGTCTTTCTGCATGACTAATTCAATGTAGTTTGTTTACTTACCAGTCTTATATCTCCCAATGTAATTTTAAAAGTATATAAATCCGTGTATGTAGAGTATTCAGCTGATGAGCTCTACCGAAATTTGATGAATTCATTCAATCCTGCTTTATTAAACTTTATTGCTTGTTTTAAAATCGTATAGCCTGTGTGAGGGTTGGGATACTGCCGGGACACCCAGACCTGGAGAGGCTACCCTCCCTAATCTTCGATTTGAAGTCGTCTGATCCTCAAAGTTGTAGAGCAGCGTTAGGAGCTACGTTTCTATGGTTTCCTGTGACCAAAACAGTTTCATACATCATTCAATCCTTTCGGATTGTGGGGTTGATGTTGCACCATAAGTTTAAAACCAAGGGATTTTTAGTCCCCCTAAGTAGAACAGCATAGTCACCAGTTCGGTTGTAAATAGCATTTGCCCTTTCAGTTTTGTGAGGAATACTTGGAGAGCATGAAAGCAGTGAATATGACTTACCTGGCGTAGGTTGTGAACGTGTGGCCATATGAGAGCATTATAAGAGGAAGACTGAAGTCTACTCACTCTCGGTCTTAGCATTTCGTTTATAGGGTCATATAAATGAATTGTTTTCTTTCTTTTCATTTAACAAGTTGACAGTACAATCCTAGACAATAACGATTATTATTGTTATTACTCATTACTGGAGTTCCGAGTGAAACAGAGGGGTTCTGTGGTACATTTCCATTGCACCTGATTCTCTGCTGTCACTTTCAGCTGCCTTCATGACTACTTGCACGCTTTCATATTTCCTTCTTACATAATATTCTCCATGTCATCCTAGTAAACCGCTCGTTTCTCATTCGAGTTCCACTTGAGGGTGTGCCTGGTATGTGGTATTACTTGCAAGTGGATCTCTTCAGCTTATATTCTATCCACCTCAATTCCCTTCCGTTTAAATTTTGTGCAATAAGTTTGCTGATAGAGTATTTTGCTGCTTATGCTTCCTAGTCGGTGATCTGATCTTCGGTATCGAGAGAAAAGGTCATCTGTCAGTGAAAGTCTGCAGTAGCCTATTGGGAAGTCTCCCGGTGAAGTACGCGCAAGTCTGCAGACCATATAAAAACAATGACTTAATATTATTACTATTATTGTTTCCTTTAATTCCTAGAGGAACATAGGTCTTCAGCCGTGCGTCTCCATTGCGTTCGGTTCTCTGCTACAGTCTTCACCTGGCTCCAAGTCTGCCCACACATTTTCATCTCCTCTTCACATGACCCTTGGACGACCAACTCGCCGCTTCCCTTTCGGTTTCCACTCGAGCAATGGCTTGTCTAGTGATGTCACTTGATGGTTTCCTCAGAGTATGGCCAATCCATCTCCATTTCTTCCTGCCTATTTGTTTCACAATCGGTTCCTGCTGAGTTGGTTTGCTCATTGCCAGAGATCTCTGTTGCTGATCTTTTCTGGCTGGCCATCTGATCTTGAGTGGTATTGAGCGAAGACAACTGTTAATGAAGGTCTGTAGTTTGTTTGAGATGCTCTTTATGACGCTCTGGCCTAGTCTCTGATCCGTATAGTAGCACTGACTTCACATCGGAGTTGAAAATCCGGATCTTATTTTTGATGCTGAGTGCTGTCGACCTCGACACAGACTTGAGAGTAGTGAAAGCTTGTCTTGTTTTTCCGATTCTTGCTTTGATATCCTCGTCAGTTCCGTCTGTAGTTGAAACGATGCTTCCCAGGTAGATAAAAGAGGTTGTTTCTTTCAGGCTCCTTCCATTTATGCTGATTGTTGTCTGTTGTTGCTGTTGGTGGTGTTGCCCAGGAATCTTCATCATCTCTGTTTTCTCTATGTTCACCTGAAGTCCTATCTTCTCCGGGTGCTTCTTCTGCTAACTTGTTGCTTTTCGCTTGCATATCTTCCAGTTTGTGGGAAATCAGACGTATATCATCGGCGAAGTCCAGATCCTCCAAGTTCTTTGTGTGAGTCCATTTTATGCCTGTTTGCTCATTGCCCACTGTTTGTCGCATTATCCAATCTACTGTAATCACGAAAATCATTGGCGATAGTAGGCAACCCTGTCTTACTCCTGTCCTCACTTCGAAGGGTTCCGTAAGTTTCCCATTGTGGATTACTTGGCATGCAGCATTGTCGTATAGCTGTTGGATGAGATGTATTATTGTCGGTGGCATCCCGTAGTAGCGAAGTAGTTTCCAAATCACCTCTCGATCGACGCTGTCAAAGGCCTTTTCAAAGTCGATGAAGTTGAGATAGAGAGGTGACTGCCACTCAAAGCTTTGTTCACTGGTGATCCGTAATGTGGCGACCTGATCAATGCATGACTTGTTTCTCCTGAATCCAGCCTGTTCCGGTCGAAGTTTTTCATCCAGGGCATGTTTGATTCTCTCCAGGATGATGCGGCTTAGTATTTTGCTTGGGATGGACAGGAGCATAATTCCGCGCCAGTTCTTGCATTGACTTAGGTCTCCTTTCTTTGGTAGTTTGAATAAGTATCCTTATTTCCAATCCTCGGGTACTTCGCCTTCTTTCCACACCTTCTCCAGTAGTGGCGTCATCAAGTCTGCTGTTGTCTCTGTGTCTATTTTCAATGCTTCTGTTGAAAATCCATATCTTGTTACTTCTGTAGAGTGTTGTAGGTCTCCACAGTGATTTCAGAGTGACGAGAAGTAAGCTAGAAATAATACAAGGCTAAAATATTTTGTCATAAGCAGATAGGATATCATCTTAGTGCTACTGCATGCTATGGGTGTACTTCCATCGGTCGCATACTTCTTCGTTTCTGGATGCAGGAAATCAAAAGAACTCGTACACTAATTAATTTCAATACAACTGTATTCTTACTTTTCGGTGTATTTCTAGATGATGTTATCTAGTGGTTTTATAGTGCATGTGTGAAAATTATGCTTTCATCATCTTTATTGATTAAAGTGCTGCTTACCATTTGCCTACCGCGTAGTGGAATTATTTTAACTTCCACAATTCCATCTAGTCTTCACATTGGAAACTTGGCTGTTTCATTGATTGTGACTATGTATGCGGCTACGCACGGGAAGTTTCATTAAGTTATAGTATTTGCATTCTGTCATTTATAGTTATTTGAGTGACATCGTGCACCAGACACTCGAGTGGAACCCGAATATAAAGCGACAAGTTGAGCGTCTATGGTTGACACGGAGGTTCAATATTGAATCTTTTCTGCAATGCACTTTAAGCACAATGTTCCTCTCCTTAGCAGCAGATGTGTTATTATTGACTATTTTTGTGAATGTGTGTATGATGGTTTCAAATAACCACCAAGAGTCGCGAAGACGGGGTGGGAGGAATGAACGTGTATGAATTTAATTCAAACCTAATATTTGCAAAAAGGGGCTGTTGGAGATGACCTGTCGATTGCATTTATCAAGTGGTGACCAATGCACATTTGTAAACTAATGCTTCACATAACTTTGCGTTTCTTTGTATGTAAAATTTAAAAGAAATAACATACTAACGATTAGTTCATTGTTACGAGGTTAAGAAGTTGGACTGGAAGCGAGTTCAGTGTATGTGGGACAACCATAAATCATTGTAATAATAGAATATTTGTAGCTCAGGGGTTCTCTGAGCTGGTTGGTTTAATTGTGCAACTTTCGTCATCCCTTTGGACAACATATTCAGCGCAATTTTTCGCATAAAATGAACTGATTTAAATTCTCCATGAATGCTAGAATTACGTCTCCTGGCAACCATCTTCGTGACTGGTAGTCGATTTACATCTCTAATGATTATTTTTATTGACTTTGAATTTGAACTTTCTTGTCATGTGATGATTTACTTTTTATTAGCCGGCAAATTCGGTCTTTATTAATATTGTTTGTTATTTGCTGATTCGCTTGAGTACCATTGTTCCACGGTTTAGTCTATCTTTCACTTTCTATTAAGACGATGATGCAATCAATGTCTAGAACGACATGACATCGTAATATTTGCTGACAAAGAACAAGTTTATCTTAAAATCTACACCCTAGATCCAATCTTGAAGTATTCTCAATCATCCTGTTCGCTGTTTTATCTTTTATCTAGTTAAGGAAGTAACATAATGACTTGTTGAACTCCTTCATATGTATAAAATTCGTGACAATATACTTTTCAACATTCTTCTTGAGATAACTATAGAACACCGTTTAAATTAACCAAATAGGCATTTCCGGGAAATTCACTTCAGGCTTTACATAGTAAAATATCAGTCACAGATGTTTAAATCAGTGTGGAGCAATAGAATCAAATTTAATCAAGGAGAATGTAGGGAGAATAATAATAAATTGGGAAACTAAGATTATAATATACAACTATACCACACAAGGAAAAACACAGTTCTTTTTTGTTCAACGAAGAAATATCTCTTTTCAACGACTTCATTTTCCAGCTGTACGCAGTCGTATTGATATTACGGAAAAAGAAGGTATTAAATGGCACTAGAAATTGTTCAGTCAATATTGCACATATGATAAGAAAGAATAAAGATAATTATGGCTCCAGAATCCTAAGAACCCATTAATGGTGAGAACAGGAGACCTAGCTCCTCTATTGCGAAACATATTATAGAGACAGGACATAAAATTGACGTGAACACATCTTTTAAGCCCATCTATAAAGTGTGTTTGGGGCGTATCTTAAAGTTTGTGGAAGCCCTAGCTGCCAATTAGCAAGTTTAAACCACCTTTGTGCGTTCAAAGCGAAAATTTGTCATCCCACTAAACCTTCTTTGGTAAACTTTGTTTTGATACCAGTCAGGGTAGATGGACTATTACCTCTGTTATTTGGTTAAGTGGTCTTCATTGTTACTTTGTCCTTCAATGTGTCCTTTTAACTTGACCTAATTGGTCTATTTTCTCACCTCTTAACTCTTTATTAATTTCACATATGCACATTCCTATGACAAGTCCGTGTGTGATGATGAGATTGTTTGAAATGTGTTGCGCAAGTAAATTAAACGATTCAGACAAATTATGTCTTCTTATCGCTTTGTTTAAATTCATAAAGGGAACTAATTGTTTTGAAGATAATTAAAATGATACACTAAGGGGATAGAGTTGATGTAGATGAATTACAAAACTTTTAAAGATTATTCAATAAGTGAACTGGTATAAAGATTTCAAGATTGTAGGTTAGGTGTTGTCTGAAAAATTAACAGTACGATGATGATAACAATAAAGATGATGAAGGTAAAGTGAAGTGGAATGAATTCAAGTGGTAAAATAGAATAAAATAAAAGAACATTATTATGACCAAGGTAAAGAAAGAGGTTTGACAAAACGTTTTTGAATACATAATTTATGTTTTTGTCTATGTTTGGTTATGCATAAATGGAGAAAACGTAAACTGTTGGAGTGATTGGATTTGGTCCTGTAGATAACTTCAAAGGATAAATCACCTGGGGCTGAATGACCTGACTGCAGAAGGTGTTCACAGATTGAAGACTTTGTCGTTTAATATTGATAATGAAGTAAGCAATACAGATAAAAGAAATATATGCGGTTATCTGGTGTCACCGGAATAATTGTTCTAAGTCGGGAAGCTTCCAATGTTAGAATATGGCGTAAAAAGGAAAGACGATGGGAAGTTAAACACAATACCCAGACATTCAAACCGATATTTGGGTTCCGCATCATCCCACCCTATGTCGGTAAAAATAGGATTGATGAAATGTCTAAGTAATAGTCTAGGTAATGTCAGGTCAAAGTAGTCGAACAGGGTTGGTCAGACTAGCAAAGCAGAGAAAGCTAGCACAATCTAGATTAGTTGACCCTAATAATAAGATAAGAAATCTAGAGAATAGTTCAGCTATTCCACTCACTGCATGCAATTACACATAGCCATATAATAAGATGAATGGGATAACATGACAGTTTTAAAATCTAATGTAACAAGGTGGAGGAAGAGATGGTAAACTGAAGCTTTATTTATCGAATCAACTGGAAACACGTGTGATAGTAATGATTCAACACCTGTCCCAGACGGATATCTGGAAAATTCTACTACCCCTGCGACGACAAATAGGAGAGAACGAAGAAAACTATAAAACTCAAGTTTTGAAGTCGTGTGGTTATAATTGATGACATGATTATGAACAATAAATTTTGTTCGAAACGTCATCCAGTAAATAATACTGTTTCACTGTGTGATATGTCTAATAAACAAATTATTGTAGAATCGCAAGCTGCCATGGTGCCCAAGTTTTACACATGTCTAATTCTAAGTCGGGGATGAAGGCCATAGGAGGGAGAGGGGTTGGACAAACTTTTTTGAACACAAAGATTAGGCTGAAGATTTTTCATGGCGACTGCCTCAGCTATGCTAAGCAATCGAAGGTGTGCAAACTTAGGGAATTGAGGTGATACATTGTATAAAATTGTAAAGACGGAATTTTTACTCATGTGATACTTGATGTGCCAGTAGGGAACTCTTGAGTGACTTTATAATATATACGCAGGGGAATCATTAATATTCATTAATTATTTCATACACTAGCATAATCATTGATTTCACGCATCTGCGTGATTATTGATTTAAATTACTGAATTCCCCAAGGTCGTTAATATTTTTAAAATGTGACATTGATTTTTCTAATTGTATAAATACGGAGTTGTTGTTTAACATTTTCGACTGTTGTTTGAGACAGTAAAAGCTCTCCTATCAACGTCCAGTCTTCTCTTTTATTTGTCTTGCGTGCCCGGCGGTATTATTGTTGTTGTTGTTGACGTGCGATTAAGACAGATTAGCCAGCGCATTAGTTAGATTCGCTCGTAGTCTACAAGGTCCTCATATTCACATACATAACAAATTTGGCGACGGGTTTGTTCAAGATGGACTCACGGCGTTTAGAGAAACTAATGGAACAGCAGCTAAAATTGATGGAAATGCTTGCTGGTCTACAGATATCACGCCCTGCCGATTCATCTGCAGCCAACGACAGCATTGGTAGTAGCATCTCAGAATTTGTTTATGATCCAGATGCGAACGTAACATTTGATACCTGGTTTCGCAGATATGAAGACCTATTCCGTGTAGACTTTGCGAATAAAGATGATGCCTGGAAAGTACGGCTTCTACTTCGTAAATTGGGAGCAGATGAGCTAGATAAATATTGCAACTTAATTCTCCCACAGAAGCCCAGCGAAAGGTCATTCGATGAAACTGTCCATACCCTTCGTCATCAGTTCGGTGATCAGAGATCTTTATTCAACATTCGATATCATTGCATGAAACTATCTCTGAACGAAAATGATGATATCCATACTCAGTTGGGTATAGTCAATCGCACGTGTGAACGTTTTAAATTGAAATCACTCTCAGAAGACCAGTTCAAGGTATTGATTTTCATTTGTGGTTTGCAGTCTCCCAAATTTGCTGATATACGCACACGTCTATTAAATCGTCTGGAACAAGATCCACGAATGACTTTGAAAGACGTCGGTGAAGAATATCAGCGTTTAATCAACATTCACAACGATACCGTCTTGGTGCAGTCTGGCAGCCAAAATGCAGCAGAAGTGCATGCGGTGCATCCAGTACCGTCGACATCAACCGCACCGCTTCATCCTCAGCATAAACCACCATCAGCCTGCTGGCACTGTGGCTCCTGGCATTTTGCAAACTTGTGCCCATTCAAACAGCATAAATGCCGTCAATGCCATACGGTTGGTCACAAAGATGGCTACTGCAAACGCAACAACCAACCCAGATCTCGTAGTCGACCCAGACGGCGCAACAAGCTCAAGTCTCTGGGTGTTACTGCCACATATCATATTAGTACTCCAGCACCTCGCAAATATATCAATCTGACGATTAATACACGGCCGGCACGCCTACAAATCGACACAGCATCCGATATTACAATAATATCAAAGAAATTATGGCAGAAGTTGGGATGCCCTACCATAGAGAAGACAAATCAAATAGCAATTAGTGCATGTGGTGGAAGACTTCGATTGAATGGAGAAATTAAATGCAGCGTTAGTTTTCGCGATAGTCATTTCGTCGGCACATGCTACATCAACAATTCAAACCTTGACCTCTTGGGTTTAGACTGGTTCGAGAAGCTGCACCTGTCAGAGATTCCGTTAAGCAGTGTATGCCATAAGATCGAAAGTACTGAGCCCTCAACAAGAAAGCCAGAAATAAGAAACAGATATATTAGACCTAAGCCCATTAGAGAGAATGAACGTGACTAATGAAAACCAACTTCGAATCGTCATAGTGAGTATGGCTGCGCCAAAAGTGCTTCGATGTCTGTTAGCAACAAAGTAGCAACTGTTAGCTCCAGTAAGACGGGCTCTACTCAAAAACTGAAAGTGATGTCTGTCATGGCAGCCAAAGATCCGCCACCGAGAGCATGGCCCACGTCAAAACCATGGTCCCGCCTACATGTGGATTTTGCTGGGCCGATAGAAGGTATATACTACTTGGTTCTCGTGGACTCTTACTCAAAGTGGCCGGAGGTAGTACAAGTGACACCACCTTCTAGCAGCAGAACAGTATCAGTCCTGGAAAAGATCTTCGCATGTCACGGTATACCAGAAATCATCGTATCTGACAATGGCAGTCAGTTCACCTCACAAGCGTTCCAGGAATTTTGCAAGAGAAACGGTATACAACACGTGCGGACGCCACCTTATCACCCTCAATCCAACGGTCAGGCAGAAAGATTTGTCGACACTTTCAAACGAGCGTTGTTGAAAGCAGGGGGAGGGGCGAAACCGGAAGCAATACAAAACTTTCTTTTTGTATACCGAACTACACCACTGGCAGAACAGAAGAAAAGCCCTGCAGAACTTCTAATGGGTCGAATGCTACGAACTCATCACCACTCCATGTTACCATCTTCGTCACATCAACGAAGAAATAGTGTGACGTATTACCGCAAGGGTGATGCCGTCTATGTGCGCGATTATCGACCGAGGAACAGAAAATGGGCCGAAGGCTTGATAGAATGTCGACATGGAACTGTAATGTACAAGGTTAAAGTTGGGGATGAATGGTGGATTAGACATAAAAATCAGATACGACGTCGATATACTACATCCCAAGAACCTAAATTGCCACTGGAATTACTACTGGAAACTTTCAAAATACCACCAGTCAAACCAGAAGCAAAACAAGAGATGCTACCCAGCCGACGATCCCAGCGCAAACGAACACAAACAGTTCCTTTCCAAATCGACCCCAAGGAAAAAAGATACTAAACTGATTGCAAGATTCTTTTTAAAAGGGGGAGGTAATATATACGCAGGGGAATCATTAATATTCATTAATTATTTCATACACTAGCATAATCATTGATTTCACGCATCTGCGTGATTATTGATTTAAATTACTGAATTCCCCAAGGTCGTTAATATTTTTAAAATGTGACATTGATTTTTCTAATTGTATAAATACGGAGTTGTTGTTTAACATTTTCGACTGTTGTTTGAGACAGTAAAAGCTCTCCTATCAACGTCCAGTCTTCTCTTTTATTTGTCTTGCGTGCCCGGCGGTATTATTGTTGTTGTTGTTGACGTGCGATTAAGACAGATTAGCCAGCGCATTAGTTAGATTCGCTCGTAGTCTACAAGGTCCTCATATTCACATACATAACACTTTACAACTGCTTTACCTAACCATGTTGGACAATGCTCCAGAAGGCGATGATGGGCTTGCTGAGACATTCTGCGTAACTGTGTAACTTTCTCCATATGAAAAGTTAAATTTATAAATGCACACTGAAGTGGTCAGACTCGGTAGATTATCTTAAACCTGCACTGGAATTATACAACGGCTGGTAAATTTTAAACACCCTTGGGTTCCGATTGGAACATAGAGATGGCTTCAACAACACATCTCCACTTTCCTCTATTTTCTGCTGTCCTCTTCAGCTAGTTAGCTCCACGATTCACCATAATCTCTCAACTCCTCCTCCAAATCACACGATCTCCATGTAATCCTTGTACCAACGACCCACTCGGATTCCACTCGAGTGATGGCCTGCATTGGGCGCGATGTCAATCGGTCTCCTCAACGTATGCGGATCAATCCATCTTCATTTTCTCCTACATATTTATTGAGCCATTGGCTGTTAGTTGGTTTGTTCTCAGCCAGCCAGAGTTTCTTGTTTCTAATTCTTTCCGGCTAGCCGGCCATTTGATCTTCAATATGGAGTCAGTGAAGTGGGCAGCTATTGATAAAAGTCTGAAATAGCTTGTTGGAAATGCTTTTCCTGATGCGTGACAAGTTTCTGACCTATATAGAAGAATTCACTGACTGAATTCACATTTGTGTTGAGAATCCGGATCTTGTTGTTTATGCTGAGGCGGAGTGCAGAAGATTTCCAAACGGGTTTCAGATTCATGAAGGTGTACCTTACCTTTCCGATTCTGACTGGCTGGCTTTAACATCTTCATCAGTGTCATCCGCCTGTAGTTGAAACGATGCTTCCTAATTAAGTGAAGGAAGTAACTTCTGTCAAATCTCTCCCGCTGTTGGTAATTGGTGTTGCGACAAAAATATTTTAGCTATTATTTTTCGGAGTTTCGATGTCAGTAACTCAGTGGCTGTGTCTCCTTTGAACGATAAAGTCATTTATATACATTGCTTCTGCACAGTCTGTAAGCATTTCTCTCTATCTGTAATTGTAGAGCCTGATGAGAATTTACCGAAAATACATATTTGCTTACTTTAATGATGTTCTATAATTCTTATGGTTCACCAAGATTCATCAAAACAATCCGCTAAGTAAACTCGAATTTCACACCACTACTGATCTACTTACTTACTTACTTACTAGTGTACGCATTATTTTCATGACGAAGTATGCATGATAATCGATCATATATTTTTGTGGTGTAGAAATACTGTGATCTGAACTCACTGGAGGTAATCGGGTTTACTACTATTTGAGTTATAATCATGTGATTAGTAATCGTTGTTTTGATTAATCAATAATTCTGTATTTTTGATTGACGGGGAGGAATGAAAAGTTCATTTTGAATGACATATATATATAAGTACTTTATACTATGTGAAGTAGCCACAGTGATTTCTAATATTAAAAGCTTTATTTTAGCAACAGCTAATTGTTTCAGGCGAAAGGCTCAAAGTGCTATTTGTTTTAAGTAGTCAAAAATGTTTTGGAGCCAAATACAACGCTCAAATTAGTACTACCAGTCTAACTACTATGAAAAAATATGCTTACGAAGAAGACAAACTAGTTTAACGGTAGTTTTTTTTACCTGAGTAGTCGTTTTCTTCCCTCTAACATTGTCGAAATAAATCCGTTCCTTGGATTCTGAGTAGAATATTGGGATTCAGCAACACACCACCATCTTACTCAGTCTTCTGCGGTATTTTTTTCTACCTGGCTTCATGATCTCCTCCAAGCTTTCATTTCCTCTTGCACACATCGTGTCCTCCATGTCACATTTGGACGCCTAACTCTCCATTCGACTTCCATTCGTGGGCCTGACTGGAGTGTGATATCATTCAATGGTCTCCTCGGTGTATGTTAAATCTGTATCGAGAGGAAAGGGTATCTGTTGATGAAAGCCTACAGTAGCCTGTTGGAAATGCTTTCCGTGACATATAAATGAATTTTGAAAAATCGGTAGTCTATGGGGTTATTTTTGATTTTAAGATTCAAGTTTTATATTGCCTTAATTTATTGCCTTATAAGAAGTCTTACGAACTTGTACGACAATGATGATCATGAAGATATCATCTGTCTGCCACAAACATTACGTAACTCTCGGATAATTTTTCCCATTTGTTATTTAATTGAGAAAGTGGTGGGTGTTGTTTAACAAAGATAAAAATCACTCAGTAAACTAGATATCGATCCCCGTACCAGCAGTAACTATGATTCTCACGTTCATGAACAAGTTGAAAATTCTAGAAAATATTCACACAGTTACTTAGTATGCTTTAAGAGCATTCTCTGGCGAGAATTTTCAGTGTATGAAAGATAAAACCTAAAATGGTTTTACGGGTATTAAACAGAACGCAATATTTTGGAATATAATGGAATATATAAAGAAGAAAGATCAGAGGCTCTGCTTTAGGTGTCATTTAGATCAACCAGCTCTCTCAAAGATAAACTTTGCCAGCTTAAGAACCTGATAGATACAATTAAGAAAAATAATATAATTTACCAAATACCATGTAATGAATGAGTGTGACGTCAACTACATAGGTCATATTAGCAGATTATGGTTAGTATTAGATGGTTGGAGGCAATCGGCAGGAAGCCTTGGACCTAGCTTTCGTGCTAGTTGGCACTCACCAGTCAGCAAGGCGTATCTACAACCTTGAAGGAACTCATGTCCCTTCTGAGATCCGAGATTATGGTCAGTTGGACGCAGAATGACTGACTCTGCTTAGCTAAATAATCTAGAATATACTCAATCACTGCAATGCATTCACCTGCATGTAATCACACAATTGGATGGGATAGGATGAGTGCTAAATGTATAGGTGTTAGAGATTCCCTGTCTTCAAAAGAATGGCTATGAAAAACCTTTCTTTAATTACTAAAAGTGTTCGTTAGTCATAGAGGGTTCTTCTAGGAAATCCTGGATGATTACTAGCGACTGAACTCTTGAAGATATGAATCAAACATTTTAGTTACACGTAAAATTCAGAATATAGGATTCGTTCTGAATTTCGATACTATACGGTACTATACTACAGATAAGAGTAGCGAGTACCAACTGCAAACCTCAGACTGTTAGGTGTCTAGGCTGAATACCGTCAAAAGCAGTCACAGTAATACTAAATGATAACAGAGCTATGTCATAAACGATCCACTCCGAAATGCGCAGAGCAAACATAGTAGGGTTCAAATAAACACAGTCCCAGAGAAAAGGGAACATTTACAGCAAGTGCAGTTTAACTACGACATGAAAAGTACAACAGTCAAAACAGCATATTAACATATTAAATGGGATTCAATTCAATGGAGGTAACGAATTATGGCTTTTGGATATTGATATAGCAAACTAAACAAAAAAACTTTACTACTTATCAATATTAAGTAGTATAAAAGTGAACGCATAAGAAAATAGTGGCAGTCGATGAGTGATTTAACAAGTCAGTTATTTTGTTAGGTTCATGGTGTAGCGATAGGAAACCATTTATCCCTTCTGTTTGCCGACTTGTTGCTTGCATTCCTAGAGACTGATAACTTGAGATGTTTGGATAGAGTAACGACGGCCTGCTCAAGTAATCGGGTTACCTAATTTTCCACATGGTATTTTACATCAAATTTACTCATTTATTCTGTATTTTAATCACCTGTTTATGTTCTTTCAATATACTGCTTGGTCTATTTTGAAGTGACAGATACATCAGGGGTCAGAGCGTGTTGCGGACAGAATTAAATCCGGAGAATGACATACTGCTGATTAATGTTTTACTTATTATTATTCCCTTGAGTTCCGATTGGAACATAGGGATGGCTTCAACAAAACATCTCCATTCCTCTATTTTCTGCCGTTCTCTTCAGCTGGCTAGCTCCACGATTCACCATAATATCTCATCTCCTCCTCCAACTCACACGATCTCCTCCATGTCACTCTCGTACCGACGACCCACTCGTCGCTTCCCACTTGGATTCCACTCGAGCGATGGCCTGCATTGGGCGCGACGTCAATCGATGGTCTCCTCGACATATACCCGATCAATCTATCTTCATTTTCTCCTACATATTTATTGAGCCATCGGCTGTTGGTTGGTTTGTTCCCAGCCAGCCAGAGTTCCTTGTTTCTAATTCTTTCCGGCTAGCCGGCCATTTAATCTTCAGTATGGATCCGAAGAAGGCAGCTGTTGATGAAATTCTGCAATCGGCTTTTGGAAATCCTTTTCATCACAGGCGTGACAAGTTTCTGACATATATAGAAGAATTGACTGACTGACTTCACATTTGTTTTTAATTTCATGTCAATGAGATTCGCCTCGTTCAGATTATAAGGTTGGGTAATAATTTAAAAATGTTCACGTGTCAGTGCAAATGTGGTAACAGTTTCGTGATGATGGAGTTGCTAGTTTCACTCTCAACATTCCATGTTTTAATGTAGGCAAAGCTTAGGGGTGCGCACGCCCCGTTTATTCTAAACTCTTCAGTTTAAAGCAACCTTTTCCCTTCACAGATTCCCTCGTCCTTATTTGATTTCATCTGCTTCAGTTGCTCAAGACTTGTTTCCGTGACTAAATGCACAGACTAGTAAGTACCTTGTATGCATTCATAAGGCTCCAATGTAGATAATCGTGTATGTTGTGTAAACAGTTGAGAAATCCTGTTGACATTCATGAATAATGTAGTTCCAGCTTGTTTGACTTATTATGAATACCTTCAACAGGAAGATGTACTGTTAGCATATGATATCACCGGACTTCGGACTTGTTTGATGGAATACGAAGCTTAAATACTTTTCTCAAGCATTCATAGGTTTCAAGTTAGGTCACAAGCAGACATCAGCCACAGGACCACTAAAAAACAGTGAGTGCTGGAGATCTACGTCTTCCTATTTTGAAACTGTTCATCAGTACGCACCCATGAAGTCATTGGGGACCATCAGTTTATGTGGCGAGCCTATTGACCATTTCGGCAGTAAGTTTTCTCAAAATAGAATTAACTACTATTCAATTTATGAGTAATATGTAATGTTTAATCAATTTTTTAAAATGGATCTCTGCGAAAAATGACTTATTCCAGATCGAGATGACCTGAACACCGGAGAGTAGTTTCATTCGTTTGGGGCTGAATTCATCATCAGTATACCTGGTTCGGTTCAGCTCCCACACAGCTGAATCAGTCCAAACTACCTGATTTCTGACTAGCTACTACTGGTTGGCATCAAGCAGATCATATATTGTGATCTCCGAAGGAAATTGTGGTGAGATTTCACCTCTTCCAACTGCGTAGATAACAAATTAAAAAATAATTTAGAAATTCTGAATTTTATTTATGGTCCTACCAGTTCACTCAAGTAGTAGTAGATATTGGTGGGGCTGAATTGAATCGGCTCTCTGAGCTGCGTCACACTGGGCACATCGCTGATAAACCCGGCCCCAAACGAATGAAACGTCTGTCCGGTGTTTAGATCACCTCGATCTGGCTAGCAAGCACTGATTGATCTGGGTGGTTTATTACTACTCATTTTGATCAATCAGTAGTATGTTGTTTTGTCAAAAGACTTATTTTGTGTAGATTTTACTATTAGGCTGCATCGAGTGAATTTTTATTTGTCAATAACATCTTAAACTACCAAATTTTGTTATGTAATTAGTAGTGTTCTCTGAGCTGGTTGGTTTAGTTGCGGAGCTTAGCTGCAAATCATCCATCTGAGCTATAAATCTTCTCTATCATTTCAATTATGCCATGTGTTGTGAGGAAATTTTAATCTTACTGCGTATGTGGGAGATTTGAAACATTCAAAATGGGATGAATTCAGTTCACCACACAATGTTTGTTATCTTTGCTTTAAAAAATAATTGTATGCATGATTATTAATCATGAGATGTGGTGGAATTTAAGTGAGTAAATAAATAATTTTCAAGTATTGGTTGGTAGGGATTCGACTGATTGGTTACAGTATTTCATCATGAGCCAACTTTGGTTAGAGAACCATTGGAAAACCAGCCAGGGAGTACTGGAAAGCTGTTTCGTCAGCCTAGTTTGGGACTCTTCAGCAGTATGCACCCACCACCAGGGTTTGAGACAAGGACGAGTTCTCAGATGATGAAATCTTGTAACCAATCAATCAAATCCGTACAAACCAATGCTTGAATATGAGTGAGATGCTCACTAGTGACTGGCTCTATTCAAGTAGGTAGTTACCTGGGGTTCCAGTGGGAAGTCGTGGCCAGTAGGGTACAGCAGGTTGGGAGTGAGGGCAAATACTCGCCAAAACATTGACTAGTGGTCGCGCTGCTTAATCTCGAATTTACAAGTGATTCTGAGGTAGAAGTTTAGTGAAAACGACTTTAAATATCGCTCAGTAAGATATATTTGTCTGCCAACCCACGAGTAACAGTTTTATACAAGAAACTGTGAAAGACAAGCTATCACATAGGACCACATCAACATGCATATACCGATTTACTTGTTCCTGCAGAGATGAGTATATAGATGATACCTTGTGTTTCCTCGTAAAAGCCGCATGGCAACACTATGCAGCCTGATTAGGTAAGGGAAAATGGGAGCAAATCTACACTCCGGTATGAGAATATCACGTGAACCAAGGATATTCAACTCCACTTAAAAAATCTTTCAAGGTGCTTTACAAGATTCAATTAAAAATCTTAAAGCGAGTGAGATTAAGACATCGGGGTATAGCTGAAACACCAGAGATTGAAAAGTTCAAGTTAGCGACGCTGTGTATTGACAAGAAGTAAGTTGAACCACTGTCTTCGCCACGGTAATCACAAACAGTCTATTTTATCAAGAAAAAGGCAGTTATTATAATTATGTTTTTATCCAAATATCCTGTTAATTTTTCTGATTATTATGATCTCACTCCTTGTTTGCATTACACAACTTCATCTTGTGATTCTTATATTTTGACCTCTGACTAGAAATATTTCTCAGGAATGTGCAGCCTAGTTGAGTGACTTAGTCGAAATGCACATATTATCATCATGTTGTGGTGAGTGCTACTGATAAGATTTATCAGTAGTAAATAAAGAGATGTTTAGCGACATAAAAACATCAAATAGCAGGGAGATACATTTGATTTCAGATAAGGCAAATGAATCAGAGTTGTGAAGATAGGTAAACGGAAGACGTGAAAGGAACACAAAGAAACACAACATGAAGTCCACAACACGAAGATCTGTGCAAATGGTGCTTTGAAGATAAGGTATACATAATTTAGCCATATTGAGATGCCGATTTCCAAATAAACATTCCTTTACCAGGTCTTTGATGTTCTACCGTTTCAGTGGTTACCGTCTTTTGTTTTCCTTGAATGAAAAGAAGTAAAGATGCTCAGAATGTGGACGATGTGGAGGAATAAAACACATGTATACCAATAACTGCCAACGATTTCAAGTCATATCGTTATGACTTTCCACCCATTGATTCTTAGTGATAGCCTCAGAGAACTTTAAGAGGCTGCAGTTTGCTTAACCTTCCTCTTATCTTAAAATGTCTCTCGGATTCTCAGTTTACCATCTTTTTTGAATATCTCTTGACAATTTATTGTTAATTTGTGATTATTTCTCTTCGTCTCAACTAATGATCGAAGTTATGTTTTTGTTTAGTGAACGAAACCATATTGAAAGCTTGTAATACTCCATAGTGTAACCAGTTGAAAAGATAGAGACTGAATGAAGTGAATCTATTTCGTCCTTCTTTGGTTAGTTTTATTGCCCTTTTCAGTCTCATGCAGAGAAATTCGAGTACAAGAAAGAATTTGCTAGAATCAAAAAACTAAAATTCATCAACAAAATTGTTCATATGCAAATTGATAAATTATTTATTTGGTTACAGGATTTCATCAAGAGCTGAAATCGGTTAAAGAACCATTGAAAAACCAACTAGGAAGTAGTGGACAGCTGTTTTGTCCTACTTCGGGGCTCTTCATCAGTGCACATCCAACGGGGTTCGAACTTAGGACTTTTCAGTTACAAGACCAGTGAGCTGGTAGACCATTCAGCCACTGGGACCCGATCCAATGGCCAATGCATGAATTCCGATTCCAATTCATGACATAGCGCAACCACTAGCCAATGTTTTGGCGAGTATTTGCCCTCACTCCCAACCTGCTGTACCCTACTGGCCACGACTTCCCACTGGAACCCCAGGTAACTACCTACTTGAATAGAGCCAGTCACTAGTGAGCATCTCACTCATATTCAAGCATTGGTTGGTACAGATTTGATTGATTGGTTACAAGATTTCATCATCTGAGAACTCGTCCTTGTCTCAAACCCTGGTGGTGGGTGCATACTGCTGAAGAGTCCCAAACTAGGCTGACGAAACAGCTTTCCAGTACTCCCTGGCTGGTTTTCCAATGGTTCTCTAACCAAAGTTGGCTCGTGATGAAACACTGCAACCAATCAGTCGAATCCCTACCAACCAATACTTGAAAATTATTTACTCACTTAAATTCCACCACATCTCATGATTAATAATCATTCATACAATTATTTTTTAAAGCAAAGATAACAAACATTGTGTGGTGAACTGAATTCATCCCATTTTGAATGTTTCAAATCTCCCACATACGCAGTAAGATTAAAATTTCCTCACAGCACATGGCATAATTGAAATGATAGAGAAGATTTATAGCTCAGATGGATGATTTGCAGCTAAGCTCCGCAACTAAACCAACCAGCTCAGAGAACACCAGTAATTACATAACAAAATTTGGTAGTTTAAGATGTTATTGACAAATAAAAATTCACTCGATGCAGCCTAATAGTAAAATCTACACAAAATAAGTCTTTTGACAAAACAACATACTACTGATTGATCAAAATGAGTAGTAATAAACCACCCAGATCAACCAGTGCTTGCTAGCCAGAGCGAGGTGATCTAAACACCAGACGGACGTTTCATTCGTTTGGGTCTGGGTTTATCAGCGATGTGCCCAGTGTGACGCAGCTCAGATAGCCGATTCAATTCAGCCCCACCAATATCTTGAGTGAACTGGTAGAACCATAAATTAAAATTCAGAATTTCTAAATTATTTTTTAATTTGTTATCTACGCAGTTGGAAGAGGTGAAATCTCACCACAATTTCCTTCGGAGATCACAATATATGATCTGCTTGATGCCAACCAGTAGTAGCTAGTCAGAAATCAGGTAGTTTGGACTGATTCAGCTGTGTTGGAGCTGAACCGAACCAGGTATACTGGTGATGAATTCATCCCCAAACGAATGAAACTACTCTCCGGTGTTCAGGTCATCTCGTTCTGGAATAAGTCATTTTTCGCAGAGATCCATTTTAAAAAATTGATTAAACATTACGTATTACTCATAAATGTAATAGTACCGCTGATTCATCTGATTACCTGGCTTCTAGAAATTCCATGGTATTTTCGGTCTTTCCACTGCTTAATATTTCTACATTCTCCCAATCATATTGGTGTCCATGATTGTCTACATGCATCGATATGAAAGAATACATATCGTGTCTTTTCACAGCTAACTTATATTCTTGGATTCTGAGTCGAAGGGGGCACCGACTTTGACCGATGTAGTGTTTATCCTAGTCTATGCAATTCGTTTTGTAAATGGTGTTGATCTTCTTTTTTGTTGGATCTTTTGGTCTGCACAATACCGAATAAAGTGATTGTATTGGCTTGTGCTCTGTATCTATTTCACACGGTCTTAATGTTTTGGCTATTATTTCAGAGATATTTGTTTTCCATGGTAGAATAAATTTCCTTGTGGTCTTTGATGATGGTTTCTTTTTGGTGTTATGACTCGAGTTTAAACACTTTGCGTTGAAATTGTGAGGATACGCATTCTTTTTGAAGACGGTTAGTAGGTATTTTTCCTCCATCCTCCTGTGTTGCAGGAAAATGGTTGCCATGGAGTACAATTATACCATTCATGGAGAATTCAAATAAGTACATTTCATACAGAAACCTGAATTGAAGATGTTGTCTAGAAGGACGACGAAAGCTTCGCAGTTAAATCAACCAGCTCCTCAGAGAACACCATTAATTCAAAATCATCCACCTGAGCTAGAAATCTTCTCCATTACTCTAATCCTTTAGTTATTGATCATGAGGGCGAAAGCCGTTCATAACTCATGAATAAATAACATAATGAAAGGCAACAGAAGTTGTTGATAAGCTTGCTAGTGTGAATATTAATAAGGAATATTCTAGAACTACGAGTACACATTACAAATTGAGTAGAGATGTAAAATCAACAACACATTTATGCAAGGGTCCGGTCAAGAATATAAATAAGGACAAAATTAAGGATAAGAGATTACAGTTAAATAGCGTAAAATATATATATAATACCATGGTAAGGCAAGACTGACAACAGTTTCCTCCTGGATGCATAGATTCAGTTTTAATCGTTTAATGACAACGGCTTCAACGATCCTCTGCAAACTAGAAATATCCCAAACTTTGATTATATGAAAGGATTTTAATACACCAACTTCATAACCACTCTCTGAAAAGCAGCCACACTACCAAGGACTTTTGCATCTTTCAGACGCAAGTCTCTTGGAATGTGCTCAGACTGGTAGCCAAAAATCCTTCTTTCTGTTCATTCAGTGTATGCACACGCATACAAACTGCTACATCCGGTTGGAGGTTACATGAATGGAGGGAGTTGTCAACTTCATATTGTCTCATTTAGCAATTTCTTCGGTAAATTGCGAATAGCCTAGCAACTGGATAGGTTCAACTGAGAGCAGCTTTTATTCTATATTTAAGTATTCTGGATATTTCATCACGTTTGAGTCTAGTCCAGTCTAGGATGACTGGTTTATTCTCAACTGTGACAAAGTTTATTTTTATTTTTAGTATTCTCTTGTGTTTATCAATACAACTTTTGAGGATGTCCTTTGTCCTGTAAACATTTTTTTAGTAATGATGAGTTCATTATTAAGTCTTTATTTCTAACAGACTTTTTCAATGTGGTAGAACAATGTCTTCACCAGATTTTTTTTTACATAGCTGTTTAGACAAAAATGATTGAAATCCAGATATAGTTCCTTCCAGAACTCTCTACAAGGAATATACCTTCCTACATTTCTAGCTGTAGCTCGTAAAATTCCATTATCCAGAAGGTGACACTTTCCTTTTTTTGCCATATTCCTTAGTGCAATCTATCTTCATATGTGTCTTATTAAATAGGTCAAGTAAATGAGAGGCATGTTCATGGGCATTGCGTGTGATAAACGCATCATCGACACATCTCTTGTCTCTTCAAGGTATCCAGTAAACATACCTGCTAAAATGGACCCTAATGGATTGATTGCCCATCGCAACTCTATCAATCTGGCGGTGCATGACACTGTTGAACTTGAACTGTATATATCCTTAGTGCACATGACTAGAAAGTATTTGAATTCCTCTTCAGGTAAAGGGAGTAAGTGGAAAAGTTAACAAACAATTTCTATATTTTATTCCACAAGGATATTTATAAATAATGAAGACACATGGAATGTTGCCATGAATTTGTTGGAAACGTTTAGACTTTCTAACTTCTCAGCGTTTCAAGCGTTACATTTTCGGCTTTTTAAGATTGGATTCTAACATTTCAATTAACCAACCAGCTTTAATTTATACACATAGCATGGTATGCAATTAATAGTGTTCTCTGAGCTGGTTGGTTTAGTTGCGAAGCTTTCGTCGTCCTTCTGGACAACATCTACAGCACCATATTTAGCACAAAGTGAAATGATTTAAGAACAAATTAGTTCAGCGAAGAGTCTCTTTTCGGCGAATTCATTCACTTAGCTGTACAGTCGCAAATATATATACAATTATTTTGTGTGTGTGTGTACATTAGGTTTGTCAAAATCAAAATAACAGTTAGTGTGGGTTGTTGATTATATCATCAAGATAATGAAGAAGTTAAAATGTGTGATTAATACTCAAAGTTGTAACTAAGTGGGGTGAAGATTGGTAAGATGTGAGTAGAGTTACATCATCAAAATAATGAAGAAGTTAAAATGTGTGTTCAAGAACACTATCCCACCTGGCTACGGAAAGGTAACAACGGAGCAATAAGGAGCGCCATTATTGAGCATATACTCAACACTGGTCATTCGATTTGCAAGGAGAAGTCGTTCAAAGTCATCTATAAAGTCAAAAGAAGCCTTCCAAAATCGACAAGCTTCCGTATACTTTGTATTGCTGAAGCCTTAGCGATTTGGATGGAAAAGCCTGAGTTATGCACACAGAAGAAACTTCTCCACCCCCTCCTACTACCGTGGGTTTAATGCCAAGTTTATTTGTCATCAACATTTTGTTACCAATTTTTTGCAATTTTCGTATAACAATTTAACATATAACAATCTAATCTTTCTAAACATGTCCATATTACGTAACCCTACTCACATCTTACCAATCTTCACCCCACTTAGTTACAACTTTGAGTATTAATCACACATTTTAACTTCTTCATTATTTTGATGATGTAACTCTACTCACATCTTACCAATCTTCACCCCACTTAGTTACAACTTTGAGTATTAATCACACATTTTAACTTCTTCATTATTTTGATGATGTAACTCTACTCACATCTTACCAATCTTCACCCCACTTAGTTACAACTTTGAGTATTAATCACACATTTTAACTTCTTCATTATCTTGATGATATAATCAACAACCCACACTAACTGTTATTTTGATTTTGACAAACCTAATGTACACACACACACAAAATAATTGTATATATATTTGCGACTGTACAGCTAAGTGAATGAATTCGCCGAAAAGAGACTCTTCGCTGAACTAATTTGTTCTTATTTCAATGTCTTAATGGGTATATTTCGCGAATGAAATGATTTAAATTTAAATTAGTGATATAGTTGCGTCTCCTGGTAACTATCTTTACATATGTATTGACCATTTTCTTTTGACTTGGATTTTAAACTTTCTGGTCACCTGATTTACTTTTTATTAGTTGGTATATTTCGTCTATATTAACGTGCTTGTTAATTGCATTTTCGTTTGAGTACCAGGCTTCTAGGAATTCCCTGGCACTTTTAGTGTTTCCTCCGTCTAATATTTTGACATTATCCCAATCAAATTGATGACCATAATTGTCTATATGCATTGATACTAAAGAATACATATCGTGTCTTTTCACGGCTGATTTGTGTTCTTGGATTCTGATTCGAAGGGGACGCCCTCTTTGGCCGATGTAATGCTTGTTGCAGTTCATACAATTTATTTTGTAAATGGTATCAATTTTATCTCCTTTTTCTGTTGGATCTTTCGGTTTGCATAATATAGAATTGAGCGACTTGACTGGTTTGTGTGCTATATTTATTTCAAACGGTTTCAGTATTCTAGCTGTTATTTCAGAGATATTTTTTATATATTGTAGAATGAATTTTCTTGTGGTCTTTGATGATGGTTTCTTGTTGGTGTTTTGATTCAACTTTGAACACTTTTTGATGAAATTTTGTTGATAACCATTCTTTTTGAAGACCGTTTGTAGGTACTTTTCTTCCATTCTTTTCAGCTCTGGAGTGCTACAATGTGTCTGAACTCTTTTAAACAATGTCTGCACACAGTTTCGTTTGTGAGTAATTGGATTATTGCTAGTATAGTTGAGTATTTGATCTGTGTGCGTTGATTTTCTATACATACTTGTGTTTCTAAATTTCTTGTGTTGGTTCTCCTGATTTAGACATCTAAAAATGGGATTTTGTTATCTAATTCTTCTTCTCTTGTGAATTTGATGTCTTCAAATATGTTGTTTATTAATTTATGAGTATATTCTAAATCATTTCTCTTAATTATTATAAATGTATCATCAACGTAACGTATCCAGATTTTCGGTTTAATTATAGGTAGAGCTATTAATTCTAATCTTTGCATAACGGCTTTACATAGCATGATAAATAATATTTTTGAATAAAGTAATCAATAAAACATTTAGTTAGTTAATCAGAGACGTGTATATGTGTTCATATGTATTAGTAAATCTACACTGACAATAATTCTAAGATGGATGTAGAACGATACATTGATTATGAAGGTATTACTGTCTTTTCAAACAACTTGTTCCTATGACTATTACAGCATGGGCGTCACAAATTCCTTCGCCACTTAAAACGAATATTGTATGCTATGTGATTTATTAAAGAGTGTATTAATTCATTGTATAACATTTTTTATTCTCTCTCTGTCTCCAGAGTTTACCATCCTTAACATGTCAGTGTTTATTAGCTATCATAATGAATGAGGACAATATATCTGAAATAAGATTTCGAAATTATATTGTTAAAAATATGAAATCAATTATTCAGAATTATGGTGAATTTGTTGGTATTGGGTATGCTGTAAGTTATTTGTGTATTTCTTATATTTTTTAAAATTATTTTCTTTGTATTTACTAGGTGATAAATTGTACTGTTATAGTCAACAAATTATAGACTTTTGTAATGATAATATGTTTAGGTGTTGAGTGGAATATAGGGATTCCACAACACATCTCCATTTCATTGTGTTCTTTATGGTCCTCTTTAGGTAGCTCCATGACTACCTATAAGCTCCTATCGCTTCTTCACACGACCTACTTCATATCACCATTGGATATCCACACTCGTAGTTTTCCATTCGGATCCGACCTGAGGGCCTAGCACTTAGTGTCAAGCAAATAACTACAGTATCCACTCGAGGGCCTGACGCGCGATGTCACCCAACGGCCTCCTCAGCGAGTGTCCAATCCATCTCCACTTTCTCCTGCATATTTGTTGGGCGATTGGTTCCTGTTTCGTTTGTTCCCATAGCTTCTTGTTTGTGATTCTTTCCGGCCATCTAATCTTCAGTTTATCAACAACTGTCTTCGCTCCATACTGAAGATTAGATGGCCGGAAAGAATCACAAACAAGAAGCTATGGGAACAAACGAAACAGGAACCAATCGCCCAACAAATATGCAGGAGAAAGTGGAGATGGATTGGACACTCGCTCAGGAGGCCATGGGTGACATCGCGCTCAGGCCAAGTCGAGTGAACGAAAGGAGGGCGAGAGACGTTAAGTGACATGGAGGAGATCGTGTAGATAGTATGATAACATGGATGCAAGTGAAAAGTACAGCAGAATACAGAAGCAAGTGGAGGCGTGCAGTTGAAGCCCTATGTTCCACTAGGAACCCAAGGGAACAATAATAATAATAATAAATAACTACAGATGGCAAGACGTAAATACTGTAACTTGATGAAACTTCACAGTATGTTATTGCTCCCTTACCCCAAAAATATCAGGAGTTTGTAAAAAAATACCTCAATTGAAATATTGAATTCCTCGTGTTCTGAGATATCCTTCAGTGGTGAGAACAAACACCCACGAAGCATGAGTTATCAGGGTTTCTGTGTTGACTGGCCCTTAACTGTTTACGGCAAACAAAGTTAGTAATAGTGTCATGTCATTTAGCGTAGTGAGGAGAGTGAACACCTAATGGGCCTTTAAGACTGACAGCTGCTTCAGGGCATTATCATCCAGATTTGACTTATAGAATTTAGTCTGCACCGACACCAAGGACTAGACGCGTGACATAATTTACTGCCTAGTGTTCATTCAAAGCATCTATTACACTTCTACAAGAGGTCAATTGATAACGTCTGTGACCAAGGTTCAAATCTCAGAAGGGATATCATTACCTTCAAGATTGCAGATACGCCTTGCTGACTAGTGAGTGTCAGCAAGCACAAAAGCGTGGTATCAGGCTTCCTGCCAGTTGCCTTCAACCATCATCTAATATGCTAATAATTATTGTAGAAAATCAAACAAGTGATCCGTAGAAAGACTCTTTTCAACGAATTTATCATCAAGCTGTACAATCGTATATATATGGTTTTTAAGAAGTTATATCCGGTGAGGGAATTGAATCATAGGTGTGAATGCATAAAATAATAATAATAAAAAAATATGAAATGCAATTAAAACTAAAATGTTTGTGTGATTATAATCATAGTTAAATCTCTGGTGGGAAAGCAAATTAATGTCATATATGGAATAATTCATAGGATGGATAGAACTTGAAAAAGGGTGTGCAATTATAAGATTAGTAGAAAAATCGAATAAAATAAAAACGTTACATAATATTACGTACAATTTGATAGCATAGAATTTAATGTAGTAAAAAAGAATTGATTTAGAAAGACAAGTAGGACAAGTGAAATAATACCGGGGACAGTTCGAAGTGAGACTAGTAATAGTAACAATTGACGTAATAAAAGAAGAGAATACAAATTGACAATGAAAAAATGAAAAATGAAAAATTGGTACAGCCAAAATATGATTGGAGATTACCATACTTTTAACTATGATTATAATCACAAACATTTTAGTTTTAATTGCATTTCATATTATTATTATTTTATGCATTCACACCTATGATTCAATTCCCTCACCGGATATAACTTCTTAAAAACCATATATATACGATTGTACAGCTTGATGATAAATTCGTTGAAAAAATTCTTTTCGCTGAATCACCTGTTTTGATTTTCTATATGTTACAATGGGAATTTTCCATGAGAGTAGTCAACTAACTTCCAACAAGTGTCTTGTCTGCCCAAAATCTAATCAAGTTAAGATGGCTAACTCATTCAACCGGTTCAGATAAGATTGGCCAACCTCACTAGCAAATCTCTATATTATTTTATTTTATTTTGATTTACAGCTTGATTCCACACCGTATTTCCAGTACAAGTATGGAATTTTCAGCATGGATATCGGTAGCCCAAATTCAGGCCGACCGTAGATATCGGGTGTGCGCCGGCAGGGGATCGAACCCCGGACCATGTGCATGGTCGGCGAGAGTCCTAACCACTGTGCCACCGACGCACAGTGCATTCTATGCAGTCCTGTTTCCATGGCTACTCAATTGCCTGTAAGATTTCATTTCCTTCTTACATTCTCTCCATGTCACCATCAGACGCACATCCAATTTGTGGTTTCCCATTCGGGTTCCATACGAACACCGTTGTGTCACTCAACCATCTTCTCAACGTGTATATCCAATCCACCTCGATTTCTTCCTGCATATTACTTGGAAAATGGGTTCTTGGCCGATTTGCTGCTAGTCAGACATCCTTGTTACCTGACTGTCCTGTCTGGTTAGCCATCTGATCTTCAGTATGGAGCGAACGCAGAGAACAATGACAGAGTCCAATCTCGATTCGCAGAGTCACTGATACTTACAGTTCGTGTTTCCAAGCCGAAAACACTATCTTTAGCTTCTTGTTTTAAGAAGGCTGGCGTACATTTTATTCCTTGAAAAAGGAAAGAAGACGTAAAAATAGACTCACATAATATTACATTTTGATTTCAACTGGTTACTTATCTGATCATGCATTTCAGCGTAAATTATAACCAGGAATTCCACGTGAGGCCATACAGGCCAAAACGGATGTTTCTGCAGGTCCTACCGTGGGAGTATCGGTAGTATAGTTGTTAGACATAAAGCAATTACTATGACGGTGTAAACTGTTTACACTATGCTAGAGGTCTGAGAACGAAGTCATTCTAGAAATAGCATTAGGGTGTTTCTTTCAAACGACCAGCAAAATTAAATAAACTGCCTTCTCTGAGGAGGATATAGAGTACGTTGGCTTCAAAAAATTTCAGGTCCCAACCTAGCCTATTACGGTCATTAACCAGTATTAATGTCTTCTGAACAGATGGAACTTAAAAAACCACACCTACACAAAGGTAGTATGTATGTGACTGGGGTTTGTTGGCACTTAACATCAATTTAGTTCCTCTTTCCGGTATTACAGCCTGGCATACTTGAGAAAAGACTAAAGTAAATAGTCTTTTCATTTCGATTAAACGAAATCAGATTAGGTAGGAATACTGAATAAGAGATCTAAATCCATTGTGGAGTAGTTGCTGCTTTCTAGGAAAAAATTAAATCATTCTGTTTATAAGGGGAAGTTTGAAAGAATTAAACAACCAACGCGATTTTGTTTATCGGTGTATTACTCACCCCAGCTGTTTATGTTTATAATGAATAAATAGCAAAAACAAAACGAAATTAAGGAAATTTCTCCTAATATTGAATTCTTATTTTATTTTAATTTCAATTTGCTAGTAATATGGTAATGATTACTAACATTTTATTCAAAAAGGATGTAAGGGAGGCTATCAAGTCTTAATGGGTCAGTTCTTTTTTGTTGGTAGCCTAATATTTATGCCTCTATTAGTAATGCAAAAATATAATTGCATTTAGCATTTGTCGCCTGAGATTATACTAAGCGCTAAAATTGTCGGAGTATTTATCGAAGAAACTATAAAGCCATAGACAAAGGCTTCACTCCAAGAAACGCCATTCGAAAAGTTTTTACTTCTCTGTTTACATAATATCCTGTAATATAATAAATAAATCAGCCATATTTAATGGTGAATTATACAACTGGTGGATGGTGTTGTCCTGGATTCCACTGTTGGTCAACATCCGCCGACTGACCTCAAGTTTCATGACCAGACATTGTCGAAGCATCTGTACAAAGAGCCGACATGTCAACCTGACACTGAGCACTTCGGTCCAATCAATCGACGGGAAAATTTAAACTGAATCATTTAGGAAGGTAAATTCTAACCTGTTTAGATGCATAAATTATACAAAGTATTTCAGTGTGGAAATCTGCTACACTGAGTATAAGGAATAAAGATCCAAACCTTCAACAGTAATCTCAGGCCCGTTAGTGCTTCTATATGATTCAGAGACTTGGTATGTCATGAAAAGTATTTCCAACAGGCTGCTGCAAACTTTCATTAACGTCTACCTTCTCTGGATACTGAAGATCAGACAGCCGGCCAGAAAGGGTAGATAGGTAACAAGGAACTCTAGGAAGCATCATGCAAGCCAAGATCCCATTGCCGGAGAAATATTTAGAAGGAAACTGAGGACATATATGCTGAAAAGGTTATTGAGTGACCTTGTGTGGAACTCGAATGGGAGGAGGAGAGTTCAGCGTCCAAGAGTGACATGATGGAGAATATGGGAGGAGGAAATGTAAGCCTTTGTTCGATTGTGTAGCCAGTTGAAAATGAATGTGGAGAACAGGGTGAAATGGGGATGTGTTACTGAACCCTTATGTTCCTCTAGAAACCCGTGAACAGTGATGGGTGGCAAAAGCCAAAAGAGATAAAAAATGCTTTGGTAATAGGTAAAATCAGACAACTATTTAAGCTTATTAGGGAAACGGGTTGTAAAATATAAATGATAAGCGAAAAACATTTTCGGATATAAGACTGAAACGTAGGACCTCCAGTTTAAAAACAGGGAGTGAAGTGTTTGAACGCTTTGACAACTTCACTTACTCAGGAAGTTGTATCAACCGTAATGGACTGATTTCTGATAAAATCTAACCACGCATACGGAAGAATGTTATGGCTTTCGCCAACGTACGTCGTCTCTCACGTCAATGAGGTAGCCGGCTATTGATAAAAGTGTGTATTTGATGTGCAGCAGTACCCTCTGTCCTTCTTTATGGTTGTAACACGTGATCAGTGTACGCGGATAATATGAAAAGGCTAGCTGTTTTTGACTACAGATGTATTCGTTTAATCTCCCATATTGAGTGGTGCAACATAGTGAGTAATATCAAGTTTGAATAAGGCATTTAGATGACAAATTTCGCTAGATGATATCTTCATTTCGTAGTTTCTTTACAACCGCTTTACAACTAACTTGGTTCACAATAATTAAATAAAATACACGAGAATTACTCAGCTATATAGAACAAAAGTACATACTAATGACCAATCATATTTAAATAGGTCAAGTAGTTCATGGTAGGCGAAGGTTGAAGTCAATTGTTTTTTGTACACATAGTTTAGGATGTATGTGATCAATCCAAAGTGCTTCCATCACCTTCAATAACCTTGAATTAGAGTTATGTGATGAGATAATTGTGAAGCAGTCATTAATATTGATTTTGTGACCTGACATTAATAAGTGCTTTACAATGGATGATGGTTATGTATTTACATTCAGATTAATTGCATTTGGACTTTCTATATGTTTTAATAACCATTTTGGAACATGTTCTTTTCGACGACATTGGAATATTCTATCGGTTCTACCTATATAAGTGTCACTATAACTGGAGGTGAACTTGTGGATACAGTTTTAAGTAGTTTCCACAGAATTTCGTCCTTTAATTGTAGGTACAGGGATCGAAAATGTTCAGCATGTGAGGCAAAAGATGCGGCGTAGAATATGCGTTTGATGGCTTACCGAAGTCTTTGAGCTGTCAACTGCATTATCTGGTCACCCTTGAATGGTAGGTTAATAAAGATAGCTGTCTGTTCTAGATGTGGTAATTCCTTACTATGACAATTGATGAAGTTTTGTGGATAACCATTAGCTAATGAAACTGAATTTATATGTCGGAGATCATCCATCAATGTGTCACTCGTACATATTTTCCGGGCCTTTGAGAACAAACATTTCCCTAGGGAACGTTTATACTGGATCGGGACAAAACTGGTGAAATGAAGATATTGTCCACTCCATGTCTGTTTAAGAAAAATAGATCTCTGAATCTTTCCATCGTCTCTCCTGGTCATTGTAATATCTAGGAAACCGAGTTTGTTATTCGATTCGAGTTCGGAAGTCACTCGGATATTTGGATGAATATTACTAAATAGAGTAATGAAGTTTTCAATAGACTTACTATTATTACCAATAATGAGTGTATCATCTACATAACGTTTGTATAGCATAAATTCTCCAAGCATACCTTGCATTTGTTTCTCCAATTTCGTCATGAATATATCTGCTAACAGGGGCCTAAGAAGGCTACCCATCACAACACCATCGATTTGTTTGTATACCTTTTCTTGGAAGGTGAATCTGATATTTTCTGTACATATTAAGATGATGTCTCTGATGTAAGTGACAGGAATAGGTAATTGTATACCATTGCTTGTGATGTAATCGCAAATGAAATCAGCAGTTTCATAAAGAGGAACATTGGTGAATAAAGATTCTATGTCGATTGAGCACATAACCTTTTCCTTAATGTTCAAAGTATCTAGCATATTAGTCAAATCAAATGAACTTTTTACAGAATGATTTGATAATGAGTCTCTTACAGGCGTAAGGACCTCTGTAATCCATTTTGCGATTTTATGGTATGGAGAACTCGACATGTCTAAGATGGGTCTTAGTGGGTTTCCAGTTTTGTGGATCTTTGGAAGGCCATACAGCTGGGGAGTATGTGACCCAGTAATATTAAGATTAAATATAGAATGTTAGGTAAGCAGGGTAAGTCAATCGATGAAGTTGTGAACCGATGTTAGGTGAAATGGCTAGAACACGTGTTCAAGGATGTGGAACCATCATTTTCCTACTCCAGACGTGTTTTCTGATATGGGATTAGGTTGAAGAAGAGTTTGGGGTGATTAAATCAAAATGTTGCGTTAGTCAATGAAGCCTTTAACATTTGATTTGAGCCAGTTAAGTTTGAAGGTGTAAACTTCCTGTTCAGGGTTCCTGTGAGGTAAGGAATCATTGTCTTGAGGTTGTTGATGATATGACTTCAAAGAGTTCTTAGTAGTGTGAATGTATTCACTCTTTGTATTCTGTTACTTCCACTAAGTCTTTATGTTTTTCCATGAGTTTATTCTTTCCCCAGTCCGTTTCTACTCATTATAGTAATTTCAGATGTTTGTTCTTTTTCTCCATCTTTGTGCGGTATGTGGAGTGTGACAAGTTGAATTGCTGCAATTCTGTACAAAATTTTACATTCAGAATCAGTCGATCATTTAGACAATAATTATAGTGTGGTTATACTTATGAATAACACTCGTTTGAAACCCTTTAAATTAAAGCTGATTTTGCAGGATTGGTATGAAGTAACTTGCAGTTGAAGTCGTCAAAGTGGCTTGTAGTTTCATCTATCTTGGTAGCTGAATAAACTTTAGTGAAGGGGCTGCTGACGATTTCAAGTAAAAAGTGAGTTTGCCGAAAAGCAGTTTACTCTGTCCCACTCTTATGCACTATGGTGCTTGGTTGCAGAAGTTGCAGGAGTATACGACATCACACCTTTTAGATCACTGATCTTTTCTAAACATTCATTGTAATATTATAACAAAAATATTAATAGAGTAATGGTTAAGACATGTAAGGCAGTATTTCGGATTTTGAATGAACTCTCAGTGCGTTAGTTACATCTATTACACAGATTACTATATTACCATGAAGAAGATTAGTTCTCATTATCGATAAGGGCTGTCAGATCCTTAGAGTCTAAAGTTGCATGAACGTGGAAACTTCATGATTAAGGTTGCCAGACATTGTAAATCAATGGCCGTAAACTGTTGGTGACATAACTCAAAACCGATATTTTTTGGTTGGGGGCGATCGGCCAGGAAGCTGTAAGAGTTAGATTTGGCTTAATTTAGACCTAAATTAACCACTCTTACAAAAACTTCTTCACCGCTTTATGCCCTTAGTTGTACTCCCCCTAATGCGCAAATAGTAACGAACGGGATCAGGGTAAAAAGACTTGGGATGGCAAGTGTGACTGGAACAGAGTTATATTTACACAAAACAGATATGAAATTGGATAAAAATAGGAGGCTATACACTTATCTGCAGTCCTGACTGTGGTAGGCTCGGAGAGTGGGCTTAATGAAAGCACAGCGAGTGAGCGAACCAAAAACATACAGGAAGAAGTGCCAACAATGTCGGGTGAGTGAGTTCAAACAAAAGTTAAAGGGTTCAGTGTACACTACAAAGCCTTGGGCACACCTAGGTTTCGTGCTAGTTGACACTCACTAGTCAGCATGGCGTATCTGCAACCTAGAAGGAACTTATGTGCCTTCTGAGATTCGAACTCACGTCACCCAATGAGTTCTGCAGTCAGAGACGTTACCACTGAGCTATTCGGGCTCGCGATTGACCTCCTGTAGGACTGTATTGGATACTTAGATTGGAGACTAGTCCGTTGACTAGTGTAGTGTGTCCAGTCCTTTGTTTGGTTCATACTGAATTCTATCAGCCAACTAGCACGAAACCTAGGTCTAGGAAGGACTTCCTGCCTATTGCCTCCAACCATCTAAAATCATCGAATCAATGCGCACCGTGATGGCGAGCCACCTAGTGGCATGGTGGTCACATTGCAAACGTGACTGATAAAATTCAGTCTGCACCAAAGAAAGGATTAGACACATCACACTAGTTACTAGTGTCCAATCAAAATAACTCAAAATTGACTTCAAATAGACTAACATATATGACTTATGTAGTATGTTGTAACTACTTTTTATATTCTGGCATCGTTTGTTTCTATTTTAACTTTATTTTGCCTCTGTTAATCTCTAATATTTTCGCTATTGAAAAATGTAATAACTTGGAAGAGAACACACTTTTAGGCATAGTTTTAAGATGGCCTATCTCTTACCTACTGTTTACATAGTTCCACTTAGTCTCTTCACAAAAATAGGCATTTAGCATTTCAACACGAAAATTTGAGGGAAAACAAAACCCACATAGTCAATTATAACATATTTATCACGTAATTACATTTCAAGCATGCTTGTTATGCACTGCTAAATTATCTGTTAGTGGAGGTGTATACCAGTTACCAAGTTTCATTTAGACTGATGGCATCCAACCCATTGTTAAGAAATTCAAATATCTAAGTTCCTAAACAAACTTAAACTTGGACACACTCACAAACAATTTTTAAAAGAATCTTTGCAACACACTGAATATCGTCAACTGTTTACTTAACATTTAAGAATTTTCTAAGAGAAGAGTATTAACTACTGAGTTGAAAATTCGGTTGACAACTATACAAACTGCATATAGGAGGAAATAATTTCTGGAAGAATCTTATGTCACGTAGATCTTTTATTAAAATGGCATTTTCTTTCGAAACACTATTCACCAATCTCCTATAGTAATTATAGAAAAGAATTCTCTTAACGTTAAGCTTTGAATATGAAATAACGCCTATTCGTTCTCCACGATCTCCGTTTGTTAGTGTTAGCCGCAATTTGATTGGACACTAGTTAGTAATTAGTGTAATGTGTCTAGTCCTTTCTTTAGTGCAGACTGAATTCTATTAGTTACGTTTGCAATGTGGCCACCAGCGTGCTAGTTGGCTCACCATCACTTTGAATTGTTGATATTAAATGGTTGGAGGCAATCGGCAGGAAGTCTTGGCTACACATAGGTTTCATGCTAGTTGGCACTCACCAGTCAGCAAGACGTAGTATCTGCAATCTTGAAGGAACTCATGTCACTTCTGAGATTCGAACGGGTGTCACCCAATGAGTTCTGCAGTCAGAGATGTTACCACTGAGCTATTCGGGCTCGCGATTGACCTCCTGTAGGACTGTATTGGACACTTTTGATTGGAGACTAGTTAGTAACTAGTGTAATGTGTCTAGTCCCCTGTTTGGTGTGGACTGGGTATTATCAGTCAGGTTTGCAATGTGGTCACCGTGCACTGCGTGACACCGGTTCGACTCTCGCGGGGGAGGACATGTGTTCCTTCAAGGTTGCATATACGCCTCGCCGATGGGTGCCTACTGACACGAATCCACTGTCGAGCAAGGCTTCTCGCCAACTGCCTCCAACCATCTAATAATGTTAGTCGTGTAAAATTTGTAAGATTTTCGGTTTTTTAATTTCATGAGGAAGTTGCAATTTACGGTTGGACAGTTAATGTTATATGATTCTAAACTAATTAAAGTGTCACAGTAATATCGATGCTTGTTATGAACTTAAGTGAAGTGGATTATCAGCGTTTGACTCCCAACAAAATACATCAATCCAAGCTGTTAAACTTTGTTATATAAGCAAACTTATAGTTAAATGAAGTAAATGTAATGAAACCGAAATAGACGAAATTCTACAGGAGAAAAAATAACCAGGTGAAGAATAATGAACATTTTAGGAATCCAAAATATTATATAGAACGAACACATACGTGTCACTGGGAATTATTTTGAAGCATATCTCCATTGGTCTCTGATGGCTGACTCCTAATATCCATGGAGCAAAGGGATTCGAGTTTGGGCTTTGAAGTTTCAGTAGGTGTGTCGTTTTTACTGAGTGAGGTTTTTAGCCTGACACCCAACTTTCCATCTCTACTGGGCTTAGTCAATTAACATAGTTGTTTGACAGATAAAGTGACTGGGAGTCAACGTTTTAATTAAGTGAAAGTCACTTTAGATATCATTCAGACTTTCATGAAACTTCGTGTTTCTGAAATATCAGGTGAGATGATTGAATGGAGCCGATTGTTATCTTCATTTTTACTGTATAACTGGGTTAAACGTCTATTATATAGAATAATTTCAAAATTTAAGGGAGATTTGTGGCGGTATAGTAATTGAAAAATGTAAATGAAAAATTAGAATTTCTAGACTCCACTAAACTCTGTGGGGAATAATATACTAATGATGAATTTGTCGACATTTCACTTGAATTACAAGTCATACGGATGATATTACACTTTGTTGATTCAAGTGAAAAGATGTACAATGTCTAAAAGCTCGTGTCATAGAGATAATCGTATTCTTGGTTTCATTTTAACAATTACGAGATCTGATTGTCTAGCTACCTGACATCACAGGCAATGTTTTTATCATAAGTTTGAAAATAAAGTTGTAATTAAAGGGTGAAAGATGAAGGTGAACTCTGACTACCCTACTGTTTAATTATCTTCCCCTGTAATTGATGTACTGTCTGACAGCAGTCCTATGATTACTTATTATACTAGTCATTAATACTGTAATACTGCGTGTTATATAGAATAAACTTATACAATATGGAATTGTGTCGTAACGTAGTGACGATTTTTCTAATTTGACATTAATTCTATCTGCTAAAGAAGGTTATCATTTAGGGTAGTTTGTCTATTCTACTGAATTACATTTATCAGTATCTTTCAAAGGACGTGTGTACTGTTAATCATTTCATCCGCTCCTCTTTATGGATGTGAATAGATGCATAATACAATAACAAGTAGTATTTTGTTTCAAAGGTTTGTGGCTGAACGGTTTATCTAGATTTTAATTTCTCTTTTATTCCATAAAAGATATCCAACCTGATTCAAACGGTCATTTGATCTTTGAGTTGATGCATTAACTGTTTAAATTATAGAAAGTGAGTAAATTTCATGATAACAATGGATAACATCTTTTTATAACACTTAAATATACGATTATTATTATTGTCTCATTTAGTTTCTAGAGGATCATAGGACTTCAGCCACACGTCTCCATTACCTTCGGTTCTACGTCAACGTTTTCACCTGGCTACATGTCCCCCCACATGCTTTCATCTCCTCTTCACATCACCTCCTCCTACATGTCACACCACCCTCGTACTGACGACCAACTCGCCGCTTCTCATTCAGTCGGATTCCAATCGAGTGACCGCCAGGCGTGTGGTGTCACTTGATGGTTTGTTCCCTCAGAGTATGGCCAATCCACCTACTTCCATTTCTTCCTGCAGATGTGTTGCACAATCGGTTCCTGCTGCGTTGGTTCGCTCATTGACAGAGATTCCTCGCTGTTGCTGATGTTTTTCTAGCCGGCCATCTGATCTTGATGAAGATGTGTAGTTTGTTCTAAGTGCCCTTCGTGACATGGCGCCAAGTCTCTGATCCGTGTAGTAAATAGCACTGACTTCACATTGGAGTTGAAAATCCGGATCTCATTTTCATTTTCATGCTAATTGCTGTTGACCTCCACACAGACTTGAAATAAATGAAAGCTTGCCTTGCTTTGATATCCTCATCAGTTCCGTCCGCCTGTAGTTGAGACGATGTTTCCCAGGTAGGTAGGTAGGTAGGTGAAGGAGGTTGCTCTTTTCAGATTTCTCCCATTTATGCTGGCTGATTGTTGTCTGTTGTTGTTGCTGCTGTTTGGTGTTGTCCACGAATCTTCATCACCTCTGATTTCTTTATGTTCACCTGAAGTGGTGTCCTATCTTTGATGCTTCTTCTGCCAACTTGTTGCTTTTCACTTGCATATCTTCCAGTTTGTGGGAAATCAGACATATATAATCGGCGAAATCCAGATCATTAACTAAGATCCAACTGTTTCTCGATGTTCAAATCAACTTTAAGATTCTTCTTTGCTGAGACAAGTTATTATCTGAATTTTCAATTTTCGAGAAGTGTTAAACTTAACCGGTCTATTTATAGCTTGATGTAAAACCCTCATAACGGAGTTTCAATACTATTTGTGTACAAAACTTATAGAAATATCGAATTTCCTGATAATTATTAAGACAATAACTCATGCATTTTAATTCGTCCCTTACTTGGTTATGTGTAATTCAGTTATGTTTCTTTGGATATCTTTATCGGAAATATTTGCGAAATTTTCAACTTCACTGAATGTCACATTTTCATGAACTTCGTTAATATTATTATTCACTAGGATTAGGAAAGCAACATTCGGCTTCAAAAGCACATGTCTGTTTTACTTCGTCCTCTGCAGCCATTTTAGCTGACCCGATGATTAACTATAGACTTTCTTTTTTCTTCACACGATCTTCTCCAGCCCATCGTTTCCCATCAGAGTACTGATAGGGGTTCCGGTATGTGGTGCTACTCAACTATCTCTTCAGTGTGTGTCCGAACCAATATCAGTTTCCTTCTGCATCTTTATTGGTCTAAAGTTTTTTGGTTGATCCGTTGCTTACCACAGTTTCTTGTTGATAATCCTTCCTGTCCGGACATCTCATCATCAATATGTAGCGAAGGAGGTAGCTCTTGAAGAGAGTCTGAGGTAGCCTGTTGGAAATGCTTTTCGTGACGTGATAGACAAGTCTTTGAACAATAATGAAACATTCACTAACTTTACATTAGTTTTGAAAATTCAAATTTTGTTCTTCATGTTCAGCGCAGAAGATTTCTACACGGATTTCGGATTAATGAAGACCTAATTTTCATGTATTGGTTTGGTAGGGACTTTGTTTGATTGGCTGGAGGATTTCATCATGGGCTGACATCAGTTAGAGAACCACCAGAAAACCTGGGAGTACTGAACATCTGCTTCGTCGTAGTTTTGGACTCTTCATCAGTAAGCTGCCATTGAGGAAGAGTCCAAAACTAGGAGGAAACAGCTGTCCAGCACTTCCAGGTTTTCCAGTGGTTGTTTATCTGATGTCAGCTCATGATGAAATCCTCTAACTAATGAAGATTTGTCTTGCTTCACCCATCCTAGATGGCTTTGACGTCCTCATTGTGCTCCAAACCATTTTTTCCACATCATTTGAAATCAGATTGCTACCTGTAATGATGTTAGCTTTACACATGACCGTGTTTTTAACACTTTCTTTTTCGATTGGTGGATTAGACCAGTGATACTGAATTTGTTAACACTCTTTTACAGCTTCCAAAAATATTGTAAGATTCCCTAGTTCATTCTCTAGATGCATTGCTGCTTATACTTGTCCATATGCATTTTTTAATTATCAATGGCTAATAAATCATTCGGAGGGTGGAAAACTAATTAAATTTAGCGCTGATATCATGAAAGTGAATAACTCCCAATCTCTCCTTGCCATTCTGTTATCCAGTTTGATCTGTATAACAAAAAAATCAATTGTCCTGAACAGTGGAATGATTTATTTCTCCAAAATGATGATAAATTTTACTGACTAATTATCAGAATTTACTAATTGATTTCAAAAAAACCAGCACAAAACAAAATTATTTCTATACTTCTGACATTGTATTCATTAAAACAGGTGGAAAATGCTATCAGTCTGAAGAATAAATGGTGTTTAAATCAACGTGTTTTTATATTTGTCTTTGATAATATGCAATGGTTAGAAGATTGTGTTGCTGAATTACACTTGAAAGATGAATTCAAAGAATGTATAGATATAATGGGAATACCATTGTTGAATACTATGTCTAGTCCTCACAGTAAGCATTGTGTAAACTTAAATGTTTATATATTATATATTGTTTGGGTGTCATGTATCTAATAATCAAGCTAATATGGAATTATACACCCTAGAAGACTATTGAAATTATAGTATAATATACAAAATAATTGAGCAAAGAATATCCTTTTCGATAATTCCCTCTTCTCGCTCTACAATTACATGCATATACATGTTTATATACGTAGAATATTCTAGAATAGTAGTCAATAACAATATTAGTGTTTTTTAAATAATATCGATTTGTAAAGTAAGATCACAATGGAATTACAGTTCATTAAAGATGCCTGATTTTATAATAATAAAAATATAATAGCAAATAGAATATCAAATAAAATTAAGGAAATTTCTACAAAAAACATTGAAGATCATTCGAACCTAGATGGCCAATGAAAGGACAATGTCTGAACTAACTTCTTTTGGATGCACAAATTAGGCTTGTTAATATGGATCCCAACAGCTTCAGCAATATTTAGTGGTCGAACTCTTAAGGCAAAATTGAGATTCGTTGGTATGCGGCAAAATGACTCTGAAAGCATGGTTAACATCAATCTTGTGTTCTGTATCCACAAGATGAGATAGAATAGCGCTGCGAATAGATTTTGTTTGTCCTTTGCTTAACCACACAGGGTGATGTTCGGAAATTCGACGAGAAACACGCCTAGTTGTACGGCCTATGTAAATGGCTCCATAGGAGCAGTTAAATTGGCAGTTTGTCTTTTACTCCCGAACGCAAAAGAGGAGTGGTTTTGAAGACACAGCGTAATTCGGTAGCAGGGAATGCTCTTTTTACCGCATTTCTAAGGCGTTGTGTTAGTATCTCGCTGATGTTTTCCCCAAGGAACTGCATTTGTAAGAATAAGGCCTTTTTAGGAACTGTTGGTACCTTGTGCTTCTTTGATTTTAGATTCATATTCTTTTTTTCTGAAACATAAGTGTTTGTACTTTTATAAACGTAGAATTCCAGTTAGGTGATCTTATGCTGGGGTATTATTTTTACTCATACAATTTTCAGAACATTTACAAATGTCAGTAAGTTAAATACATTTCTTGAGTATTTGAGATACTGGCATATTTTCAAGCCTGATCACAGTTAAAGGATTACTGAAAACCAGGTAGCATTGGACAGTTGTTTCGTCCTAGTTTGCCATCCCACCGACAGTGATCGAATCCAGTACCATCAGTTTATGGAACGAGCTGGCTGACGATTTAGCCACTGGGACCGAACCCAATAGCACATAAGTTTTAACTTCTATCAATGATAACACTTTGTTTCCTCGTAGATTACTTTTAATTTTAAAAATTGTTTATTTGCCTAACTGTTCCCCAACTTTTCTTCGCGGGGATTACCTCCTATATAGCTTATCCATACTTAGAATTGACAATGAATTGTGTAAAAGTTGTTGACAAATTTGGTGATTTTGTAAAACAACTACCAGATTTAGCTGCACAATGTAAAGGAATACTGACAAGTGCAACTCAGTATTTCAAAATTCTTGATGGTATCCGTGGTCCAAATTATGTATTATCAAGTCAATGGAGGGAAGAAGAAGATTTTCACAAGTATCTTACTGAAGGTGAACGTTGTTTTTTCATATTTGAATGTCAGAGTTTAGTAGAAAAAATTACTGATCTCTAAATATTTTTTTATTTTGAAAACTTTTTTTTTCGTTCCACCTTCTGAGAAATTCTTATAGTTTCAGGGACATAGGATTTATTCTGTGTGGAGGAAAGCGCATGTGGGATATATGCTTAGATACACCTCCAAATAGGATCTAGGCGAAGTATCATAGTCAAAGTCAAGGTCTTTCAAAAGTTCACTTTCAAGAACCGCCTTTTTGCACTTTGAGAGGATAGATACAGTATTCTGCTTACCTACTACGTACATCCTCTGCAAATCTATGCTGTTAGGTAGGGCTGTGCAGTTTAAGATTTAGATTTAGGATCTAGGTTTAAGGTTAGTTTTAGGATTAGAGTTAGGATTACGGTTAGAGTTAGGAGTAGAGTAAAGAATAGTGTCAGAAATATCAATGGATCTCAAAGTACCATCACCTACAGTCACCTGGATGAATGGGTATATCACTCATGGTAGGATTTCTCTGTAGATCATCTGTGTATTGACTCGGAGACATTTTTACAACACATAAGCTACAACTAACTATACAGTGTAAATATCATGTTAGCAATATTTTGTAGTGTATTTTACAACGATTATGCTACTTTTTTGCACGTGAATTCTGATTGGTTGTTCAAGGTCACTGCGGTTTTGGCTATGATAGAATAACCTTGCCAGTATCTACTTAACAAATGTTCGTCAACTTCAAAAGCGTAACAATGCTTAACGGTTCTTATCCTTATTATCTATTAACTTGATAGTACAACCATTCTAGAAAATTAGGTGAATACTGTTGGAAGACTAAGATAAAAGATAGAATCTAAGATTTGATACTCAGGGTAAACTTGTACTCTTTCAACAAGGTAAGAACTTTTATTTTACAAAGGTTTCCGAAAAAAAATTATAAAAGAAAGGAGGTGAAATTATTTTATGGTTTTCCTGAAAGTTATATAACAGATGTTATGGTTGACAAGATCAAAGGATTTGACGTTTATTTTTGTGAATGGTTGAACTAGAAAACGTTACTGTTGTGCCGCATATATGTATAATATATATATATATTTTCTGAAATATATGCAGCATTATATTGGGTCCTAATCGACTGATTGCCGACATATTTTTAACATCATTACAAGACACTTTTTAAGTGTGTAACACCTTGTACCTTTTAGGCTTTGATAACAAATCCGACGCATCATAAAGAGAAGATTGTACTGCCGACTTGTTCACTGTGCTTCTCTTCACAGCTTAGTGATAAATATTTTTAAGGTAGAAAAATGGTTCTCTAACCAATGTCAGCTCATGATGAAAATCCTGTAACCAATCAAATCCCTACAAACCAACACTTGAATATCGATGCGATGCTCATTAGCGACTTGCCCTATTCAGGTAGGTAGTTACCTGGGGTTCTAGTGAGAAGTCGTGACCAGTAGGGTGCAGCAGGTCGGGTGTGAGGACAAATACTCGCCGAAGACATTGGCTAGGGTTCGCGCTATGTCATGAATTGGCAGAAGTTAGAATTCATGGGCTGGCTATTGAATCGGGTCCCAGTGGCTTAATGGTCTGCGAGCTCGCCTTGTAACCAGAAGGTCATGGGTTCAAATCCCGGTGTGTGCGTACTGATGAAGAGTCCCGAACTAGGACGAAACAGCTGTCCAGTACTCCCAGGTTTTCCAATAGTTCTCTAACCAATGTCAACTCATGATGAAATCCTGTAAAAATTGGGTAGTTATTAATTCATTATTATTATTCCCTAAATTCTAAGTGGAACATAGGGCTTCAACAGCACATAGCCTTTTGCCTGAAGTCCCACTCAGTTGTCTCGATGGATGTCCATACGCTTTCATGTTCTGCTCACATGATCTCCGTTTCACCTTAAGACGTATACCTTGTCGTTTCCTATTCGGGTTCCACTCAAGAGCTTGTCTTCACTGTGTGTCCGATCCATCTAAATCTCCTCTAACATATTTGTTGAGTGGTAGCTTCTTGGTTAGTACGTTGCCAGAGTTCTTTGTTGCTAATTCTTTCTTAGTGGCCATTTAATCTTCACTGTGGAGCTAAGGCAGATGATGATGAAAATCTGAAGCCTGCTAGTAATGCTTTAGGTGACACGCCAAGTCTCTGAACCGCATAGAAATAGGAACTTGACACTGATGTTGAGAATCCGAAATTTGTTCTTTATGTTCTGAGTTAGAGCAAAAGATTTCCGAATTGATTTCAGAGTGATGAAGACCCGCCTTGCAATTCCAATTCTGGTTTTGATATCCTCATTTGTACCACATGAAGTTGAAACTACGCTGCCTAGATAAATGAAAGCGGTGACCTCATAAGTAATTTACACGACTTCAATATTAATAATTTCCGCATATTTTACTGATTGATAAAATGAATAATGCTGAGACTGTGTTTAGGCTTACTCCAGTTTTTCAGCTATAGACAGACTTATTAACTTAAGCTAATCTGCTTCCATTTCAAGTTCCATATTTAACTGTCTCCTATTTTGTTTTGGTAAATTAGAAATATTTAATGGATTAGACTGATACACTCCAAGCATAAAATTATCTCGATGAAGAAACAAATTTCATATAAATGATTTGAAGTCAACCACAGAACTGACGGTGGACACCAGTCCTCCAACAAAAGTAGAAGTCTTCAGTGCAGTCAGGCTATTGAAGTCCGTTCGGGAAGGAAGCAGGGCCAGACGGAATTCTCCCTGAAGCACTGAAAATGCATCCAGAGACCACTATTGCAAAAGGTTTAGAAGGATGTTAAGATACCTGTTGATTGGAAGAAAAGCCACCTTGCTAAACTATCAAAGAAGAGAGACTTAGGCTCCTGAAGGAACCGGCACGGAATCATGCTCTGCTCCACGTCATGCAAAATAATTAGTCACATCGTTCCGGAGAGAATGACAGATTCAGTGTATGCAGAACTCCGCCAGCTCGCAACAAGCTGGATTCAGGGGAGGCATATCATGTGCTGATCAAACTGCAACTCTATGCATCGTCAACGAACATAGCATGGAATAGCAGTCAAACCTCTACTTCACAGCTTCATTGACTTCAAAAAGACCTTCTACAGATAGCGTTCACCGAGAAGTAATTTGGAAACTGCTTCAATAATACGGCGTGAAGTGCCCAAGTCTTTATTAATCTCATTTAACAGCTGGCTATATGAGAGTGGCACGTGTCAGGTGATCCACAGAGGAAACCTCAGCGAGGAGTTTGAAGTGAATACAAGAGTAAGACAAGGCTACCCAACATCACCGCTGATATTCCTGATTGTGGTGGACTAGATTATGCGTCAGACAGTGCACAGGCTGAAAGAAGGCAGGAACACTTTGGAGTGATAAGAAGACTTCACCCAGAAGTTCTGGATTTCGAGCGTGGATGATTTATGCCTAGTGTCAGGTAAACTCAAAGACCTGCTGGCGAAAAGCAACAAACAGGCTGAAGAAGCCGGCAGCGAAGACACAAGTCCAGATGAGCATAGAGAAGACGGCGGTGATGAATATAAGCAACCAACAGCAACAGCGACAACAGACAGCACCAAACACATTCCAAAGGACAGATCTGAATGCGGTTACTTCCTTCACTTAACTAAGAAGCACGGTTCCAGCCACAGGCAGATGACATGGATGAAGATGTTGAAACCAGCCAGAATCGGAAAGGACAGATAAGCCTTGATCAATCTGAAACCAGTTTTGAAGTCTGCCGCACTCAATATGGAGTATATGATTCTGATTTTTAACACCATTCTCAAGTCTGTGCTTCCGTATGGATCAGAAACCTGGCATCTGCGTTGCGGAAAACATTTCTAGGAGACTACTGCAGACTTTTATCAACAGGTGCTTTTGATGGCTCCGTATTGAAGGTCAAATGACCATTTAGAAAACATTAGTAACAGGGAGCTCCGTGAACGAAGTAGACAAGAAACTATTGCTCAACAAATATGCAGAAGAAAATGTAGAAGATATGGACAGACGATGATAAGACCGTTGAATGGCGAGAGGGAGATTTTAGATTATGTGCAGTGGTGGGGTTAGCTAAAGAGGACTACATAAAACAGGAGAAAGTGAAGACGTGTTGTTGAAGCCCTATGTTCCTTTCGGAAGCCAAAGGAAAAATAGAAAAAGTATTGTTTTGAAGCTCAGTAATATTAAGTCGCTAGGTTATGACGTTTAATCTGACAAATTTGACAAGAAACCACAATCTAGACACCATGGAAGTTATCTAGAGTTACTTTTTATTCTTTGTGTTACCAGTAGAATACACTGCTTTAAGCCTTTAGCTCTAAAGTTCAAGTAGCAACGACATAGCTTTTACGGGGGAAGCTTATCAGTTTTACAACCAACCATCTCTCTTTTACAGGCTTACTACTCACTAGGCGGGATTTAGAAGTGAGTCGTCCGGGAATCGGACCCTTATCTGCCGCCTGGCCGATTAGCATTCTACGACTGAATCACCGAAGCATCAATGAATAAATAACATTTTATAACCTTTTATTTCTTAGTAGATTTAAATAAAAATGTTTGTTTTACTTTTAATTAAAGGGTATACATACAGGTCTTAACAATTTAATGTGTAGCTAGATGTGCTTTAGTATTCTGTATTGTTCAGAATGAATCATCGTTACCACTACTGATATTATTATTCTGTTTGTTTCATTTGTCAACCATTCAGAAATATTTTTCATTGCTGTTCCTCAATTAATACAAAGAAAGTGACATACGAGGCTTTATGTATCTACATATGAGAATGTTTTCTTCTGCCATTGCTGTCGTGTTTCTGCTGCTAGAGATACCTTCAGTTTCAGTTGAATGAGTGTACAAAAGTTTTTTCAAAGTTATAAAATATTTAGAATTCTCATGTAATTCTTTATTTAGTAATCAAGGTGACTACAGAATCACTAGTACCATATATAATACAGTTTGATTGGTTTGAGGATTTCATCATGAGCTGAAATCAGTTAGAGAACCGTTGGAAAACCAACACAGGAGTAGTGGACTACCATTTCGTCCTAGTTTTGGGACTCTTCATCAGCACACATCCACCGGGGTTTGAACCCTATTCATGCAGTTACCTGTGATCCTAGTGGGAAGCCGTGACCAGTAGGGTGTAGTGGGTTGAAGGTGAGGCGGCAACTCATCGAAGAAGACATTGTGAAGTGGTCGCGCTATGTCATGAATTAGCAGAAGTTTGAATTCATGGTATGGCCACTGAATCGGGTCCCAGTGGCTTAATGGTCTGCGAGCTAGTCAAATCAGAAGGTAACCAGAAGGTCCTGTGTTCAAACACCGGTGGATGCGTACTGCTGAAGAGTCTCAAATTAGGCTGATGGCACAGCTGTCCAGTACTTCCAGATTTTCCAGTGGTTCTCTAGCTGATTTCAGCTCATGACGAAATCCTCCAATCAGTCAAACAAAATCCCTACAAAGCCAATACTATAATTATTATACTATAATATAATTGTATGGCAGTCTTTTAACCTTAATTCTCCAAATGTCTTCACCTTTATATTGGAAGCAGTAAATTTAGTTTGCCAAAATATTTTCTTATTTTCAAGATTTAGTTTGTAACGACTTGATTTGTTTCCAGTTTGGTCGGTGTTTGTTATCATTTGAAGAACCACTGGAAACCAGCGAGTACTGTACGGCTGTTTCGTCCTAATTTAGGAGTCTTCAGGAGTATCCGACCATCACCCTACTACAAGGGATTGGACCTGGAACCTTCAGTATACTAGTCGAGTCTGTTGACTGTTCAATCACATGGGCGGGAATTCAATGACCTCAATGATTTGACCCCTGCAAAATCACTCTTGAAAATTAATTTGATACTCACTAGTCGCTGACTGTAGAACGAATTTATCTAGAGTTCTTCTGGAAAGTTGTCATTCGTGAGGCTCACTAGGTCGGGTGTAATAATAATAATAAACGGGGAAAAGATGGGAAGTTGAGCATGAGGCTGGCAGCCCTGTACCTATCGAAAACATCACCAAAGCTACTAAGACTTCAAGGTTTCAAGTCTGAAGCTTTATGTTCCTTGTGAACACAGAGGAATGAAGGCGGAAATGGTTACAACACTTGTTGTTTAAAAATAGAAAAGATTCCTATTTAGACATTAAGAAAACAAAAGGATTGAGAGAAGAAGTATTTACTTTTCAATTAGATTCTCATCTCTGGCTCTACACTAATATAGATAGCATTTTTATTACAATACACAATGATTTACCAAACAAGTGGCACTGATATGTTTGTTAACAATAATTAATCAATATCAACGTTTCACGGGGCTTGAGAATAACCAAGATAGATAATTCAAATAATTAAAGGGTGGGAATGATTACAATAGTGATAACGTGTAATTAAAGATGAAGTAGTTAGAAAAATAATAAAATAATTTGAACAATTATAATTTTTAAAGGTTCAGCGGCGAAGCAATCCGGTTTATACATTCATATAACAATGGCCAAGGTAAGGAAAGTGGCTGTACGAATTTCTTCTGAACACACAGGTTTGGCTTCTAAAGGTGGATTCGTATGGCTTCAGTTGTATGTAGAAGATAAACTCGTAAAGCAAACTTTAGACTATTAGGAATGCGATAAATCATTTTAAATGCTCCTTTAAGATCAAATTTATTCTCACTATCTACAAGGTGTACTAAAACAGTACCAGGAATATATCTTGTATATCCCTTGCTTAACCATGCAGGATGATGTTCGCGAATATGACGGTCAACCTGCCTAATTGCACGCCCACTGGCTGGCCTGTTGTTTGACTAAAGCTTAGGGCTATCACAAAAACAGCGGGATTATTATTATTGTTTCCATTAGTTCCTACAGGAATATAGGGCTTCAACCGTACGTCTTGCCTTCCGTTCTCCGCCAACGTTTTTGCCTGGCTCCAAGTTTGCCTATATGATTTCATCTCCTCTTCACATCACCTCCTCCTACATGTCACCCCACTCTCGCACTGACGACCAACTCGCCGCTTCCCATTCAGTCGGATTCCAATCGAGTGAAGGCCTGCCATGTGATGTCACTTGATGGTTTGTTCCCTCAGAGTATGGCCAATCCACCTATTTTCATTTCTTCCTGCAGATGTGTTGCACAATCGGTTCCTGCTGCGTTGGTTTGCTTATTGCCAGAGATCCCTCTCTGTAGCTGATCTTTTCTAGCCGGCCATCTTATCTTGAGTAGTATTGAGCAAAGACAGGTGTTGATGAAGGTGTGTAGTTTTTTCGAAGTTCCCTTCGTGACACGGTGACAAGTCTGTGATCCGTGTAGTAAGTAGCACTGACTTCACATAGGAGTTTAAAATCCGCATCTTGTAGGATAATTGTAACACTATTTACACTATCAAAACCTGATATATGAAGCTTCTTCCAGTGAAATGAATTATAAAGTAGACCATTTGAAAAAGTCTCGTTTAACTCAGTTTCACCTGTTTAAACGATTGCTAAAGGAAACTTTGTACATTTGTCTAAGAAATTACACTTTCTAACAACATTACAGAATGCTTTTTTCAAATTTTCTTCTTTCAGTACAACAGATACTCAACGATCACCAGTATGCATGTTATACGCGTGTCCTTCTTTGTATTGAACCGTTTTTCAATGGTGAAGTTCAATGTTAAACAGAACTGAAGACAAAAAACCTTGAAACATTGAACCGTATGAATAGATTTATTCCTACTAATGTAAATAGAACCATAGTAATCTGAAAACATTATTAATAAAGATGAGAATGTGATAAGAGTATCAGTGTATACCAAAATAAGATGGACTGCTGATAGATATAACACCAATTAGAATGAGTTCTAATATTACAAATTCGAAAATATATATATTTACTTTTAGGATTATATTAGAACTTAGTTTACTCATTTGAATTCTTTTATGATTTTTCTTCTGTCTGCCTAAATGCTTAATTCTTTTTCTATTCTCTGTGTGATTTATTAAATTCTATACACTTTTGTTTTTGTCACTATGTACAAGAAATATTAGTAACAATGATTAGTTTTCGTTTACTTTAAGAATTAAATGACTGAACAGAAACAATGTGACATGAAGTTTTCCTTAACATTAGCAATGTAATCCTTACACCGCTTTCACATTGAATTCAATCTATAAAGACTATAGTTTCTTAATACTGCTATTTGAGACAAGAATTTTAACAGACATCTCACATTCTCATGTATCAGCATACAGTAGATTGATCAGATATCTGTATATTTGAGAATAATTAACAATAAATTTGCTCTGTGCAATGGTCTTACCATCAGGTTGTTTGTCCAACTTCTTATCCTTGTAGATGGCTAATTACAAGTGGTGATGGATGATATGCATCGCCTTCTTGTCATAGGCAGCATTATCAGTTAATTTGAGCACTTCAGTCACTAGATATTCGAGGACTACTGTCAAGTTGACTGGAGCATCAACAGTGATGCATTCAGTGTAGTTTTTCTTGTGGAGGCAACGACAAATATGAACTTCTGAGAATTGGAGACCAGCATGAGATTTTCCACCTTTACCACAAAACCACTGATGATTTACTTTCACAGAGAGAGAAGCGTATATATTCATTTTAGTTAAGGAGTCTCAAGTGATCTGTAATACAACGTTGGTAATGTTGGCATAAAAATGGCAAAGAGGAAAAGAGTGATTAGTAATTGCGATCATACCGAAGCATGAGATAAACCGATGTATGTTTTAGCCAACCCCTACATCAAATAAGTACATGTTACTTTTCTAGGGTAGTCACCTAAACGAACAGTAGTTTTACAACCACTACTATGTGTACGTCATATTTGCAACAAGAAAAACAATTACAAATTAGTTATTATTCATTTTTTACAGACTTGGACATTTAAATCTCCAAAGAATTACTGATTAAGAGTATACCTCTTAGCTCAGTCTTGTTGACTGGATGTGCGTTTTTGATGTTCTGGAATTCATTTGCCATAATGTTTAAGCAGTAATGATTACGCTTTTAAAACTAAACACTGCGTTGTTTCATAACAGGATTGTCTTCAGGATTTGTCTCGATGACTTAATTTGCCTTAAAGTTTTAACTACAGTTAGTTGACCACGTTTTGAACAGTTTATGTGTCATCAATTTGCACTTTATCCGGAGTTACTTTTTCTCAAGTAAAACAGTTTAAATGATCAGTTTTTCATAAGAAAATACTTAACTGCTCGTTAGCACTAGAACGTTCTTGACGGTAATATGTTACAAAAAATGGAAGGAAGCTGTTGTAGGCAAATTGAAAATAGATTGATCTGTTACCGCCATTTTAAATCCATTCAGTTTTAAACTGCTGTAATGTCTGTTAATTATTTACATGTTACCCCATCATTTATTATATTGTGATTCGTTCATTACCATCTAGTGGAACATATAACTTCAGTAATGCATCTCCATTTCACTCTGTTCCCTGATATCACTTTTAGCTGACTGCACAACTGTCTACAAGCTTTCATTTCCTTCTGCACACACGATCTTCTCCGCGTTACACTTGAACATACGCCCACCCCATTGTTTCTCATTCGGTTACCACTCACTAATATCAATAGATTACAGTTCAGTAGCATCAACATAAAATAAGCTGAATGTCGGGAAAATCAGGAAAGATAATAATGCAAAATGATGAATTTATAGTCTCTACTGAAGGCTTGCCAGGGCAGTAGTGGGGGCGAGCTTGACTTGCTTCTTTTGCACACAGAGCAGTGGTTGTTTGAGGCGAATCACGATAGACTCTGCTGTTTGGAGCATGCGGTACTTCGATGTTTTCGGTAATTTGTTTGACTGTATGGCCGATTTGGACCAGATGGTCTAATATCAAACTGTTGATAGTTTTCACAACACCTTTACTTAGCCATACTGGGAGATGCTCCCTAGCGATTACGAAAAATCAAGTTCCTAGGGCAGCGGCCGACATAACCTGTTCCACAAGAGCAGTTGAATTGGTGGATGCAATTTGAAGTGGCTTATCTAGGTACTTCATCTTTCAGTCGAGGAATCACCATCGGTCGTGTAGAGAATGAGACGTGTAGTTCGCCAGCATTAAAAGTTCTTTGAACTGATCTTCTTAATTTCTTCGTAATTATTTCACTTGGTATATCGCCCTTGAATTGCAGTCGTATGTATAAAGGTTTCTTGTTTACGGATACTGAGTAGTCCTTTTCCGCTTTCTTTGTCATATGTTTCTTGTTAAATTTGTCGAGATAGCTATTTTTAATCAAGGTATCATATATAAGGCTTAATTCATCTTCAATTACTTCTTCTGAGCATATAGCTCTAACTCTATGGCTGAGGGTCTTTACTAATAATTTGTGACACGGTGTATTGTTAGATTCATTGACCTGATATGGAATAAATTATTTTGGTAGATCAATAACAATAATGGCTTTATTACAAACAGTACATTTGATATAGTGTGGAATTCTCAGCATGTATTACAACACCGAATCTTGTTTACCCTTTACACTACATAGTACGAGTGAAAATAACAAAGAGGGCATCAACATTGATAATAATGTCCATCAGGAGTATGAATGCATAACTAAGATTTAGGTGGTAACATTAACCATAATACGTTAATGAAAGGAGGAATATTAAAGGCCATTTACTTAGTATTTCTCAGTAAATTATTAGTTTCATATGTAACAATTTTCTCATCACACGAAATGTGCACCGAGTAAGGTGTTATAGAGTTTTTATATTTAGTCATCTGTGCACAAAGTCTCTTGTAATTGTTTCTAGTCCTACCTTGTGGAATATAAGAGGAGATTTGTGCATGAAGAGGATACTCAGAGTCCAATAAGATGACAATCTCCAGTTTCTTGCATGAGTTCAAGCAGCGACAACTTTTATTTCCCTCCACAATGTAACAAGATCTTTCTCAAGTAGCCTAAGAAAGATTATGGGGTGGTAATAAAGAATAATGCATCGGTGGCACAGCGGTTAGGACGCTCGCCGACCATGCATGTCGTCCGGGGTTCGATCTCCGACCAACGCACCCCTTTACCTTGATTAGGCAGTAATAAAAAACGCTGGTAAAGAGGAAAGGTTGGGCATGAAGCTAGCAACTCCATCCTGCAAAAAAATAATCACCACTGCTACAGAAACTTCAAGCCTCTAGCTTGAAACTCTTTTCCACTGGGAACGTGAAGGAATAAAAAAATAATAAAGGATAATACGTAAAATACAAGAACTATTAAAGTGTAAATGTAGAGACTGAGTAGTAGCAGATTGTATTAACTTCCTAAAGCAGACCGTTAGAAGAAACATTTCTCTAGAAGTAAACACGATGTAGAAAGACATAGAAGGATCATAGGGAAGACACAATCCAAGAAATTTAACAACATTCAACTTACTCTCAACTTCAGTATCTTCTTTGATGCATAAATCATAGGAATGAACCAATTTATGTAAATCGCATTTGTGTCTGCCTGGAAGTGAATTACCAATCTGACATTTGTAGGGATTCAGCCTAACACCATTCAACAAGGATCGCTGACTAATTTCTAATAAAATGCTATTCCCTTTCGAACAGTCTTACTGACAAACAGCCAGATCGTAAACGTATTTAACAAAATCGGCTTCATCAGGATGATGCAAGTCATGAAATAGGAGAGAGGACTTAAAAAGGAGGAAGAACAGCACCTTGAGGGACACCGGTTACAGTAAGAAGAGCAGTGGGAGATTTTCCTCTATATACAGTTTACTACTTCCTATCAGAAGAATAAGAATGCCAGCGGTGATATAAAATAGTAGGTAGAAAGTGATCACGTCTGTGAATAACTGAGGTGTTCTGTGAATGCCTTAACAAGACACATAAGCGAACAATATTGTTTTCAGTTCGATCGTCAGGCTCTAATTTACATATATTTGTATTTAAGATTTTTAACTAATGACGGTGAGTTTGTGGATCAAATAATAGCGTAGTAAATGTGTTGAACGTGAGTAATAACCGAATAATGATAATAGGGTTTATGCGGGTGGCAATAAGAATAACAAAAGTAGCACTATGTACATGTGTAGACAATTCAATAAATAAATAAATTAGGTCAAGTCTTAAAAGTTACGTAATACTTAAGGTGAAGTAGACAGATAATCAGAGTTTAAATAAATATCATAAAAGTACGAAGGAAGTGGAAAATAAGAAAGAGTGGCAGGGCTTTGATTAGAATTCACCTAAGCCAAGGGAGGGACAAAGGTGGAAGACACTTCTTTTGTTAGCACAGACTAGGATTGATCTCTGGGATTAATTTTTATAGCTTCGACAATGTGTAAAAGGTGGGTTCGAATTCCTTTCGAAAGCCTCGATGGAGAGCGATAGATAACTTTGAAACCACTAATTCTGTCCACTTGGTGACTCCTGTCATCAATCAAATGAGTCAGAACAGAACTTCTTATCGATTTTATTCAACCTTTTCCGAACCATGAAGGAAGAATGAAATCTTAATAAAATTTAATGATGCCCATCCATCGCTCATCTTCACTTTTGAAGAAGAACATGATGGTAGACTACACTTCCTTGATGTCAAGCTGAGCAGAAGAGAGGATGGTTCACTCAAGAGAGATGTCTGCAGAAAACCTACCTACATACACACTTCATCAGTTTTATACCAATCCGATATAAAATCAATTTGATTAGATGCCTCACGAACACAGCAAGACGGATCTGTACGGATGACTCCCTTGAAAATGAGTTAGGATACATCCAAAATACGCTGGTCTAAATAGGTCATCCTAGTAGATTTGTAATGTTTTAACAAACTACACAGAATGAAAACAGAATTGACATAGATGTTGAATAAAAAAGAGTAACCTTTAGAATCATGATTAATGCCGATGCGGTCAGTCAGTCAGTTTACTGAAGACTAAACAGAAAGGAAATAATTTTCGAAAGAAAAATAACCTGATGGTTGGTATACATCGTTTATAATCGTTTATTACCTCCTGGGTGTTTAAGGCGCCAAACCTTTTTAATATAAATATATTTAATTATTGAAAATAAATAATACCTGTACGTCGGCGAAAATCTTGTTCTATTCTTCTTTTCTTGTTTCGAAAGCATCAATGATGTGATATTTCAGATATGTCCATTTAATGTATATGATTTCACACTGTTTAATACACTCCGTAAATGTTTCCTCATGTATATATATATATATATATATATATATATATAGCAGGTCTACAAACCATCAAAATTAGTTAGCCTAGCTGTCATGTACTGATAGGGGCTTTTGTCTGAATACAAGGAAAATACAGTGAACACTGTATACACATCTTTTCTTATAGCCTTCTTTTAAAGAAATAAACATTGTGTCAGTCGAGATACACTTTATAATTCACCAATATAATTTAAGTCTAATATGTTCTGATAGAAATTGGTGAAAAACTAAAAAAAGCATTGTACACTGAATGAATATATAATTCTGTCTTTGAAAGGGTTTCTCTGTTAAGCTGCAGTTATACTGTTTTCATCAAATACAATATAGAATGGTAGTCGAATCTCTGCCTCATCTTCACCGACTTTGAAAAGGCCTTCGACAGACAACGTCGACTGCGAAGTAATTTGGAAACTGTCTCAGCACTATGCAGTGCAGTGCGCCAGACCTTTGTGAACCTCATTCAATAACTTTATAACAATATCAAATGTTAGGTGATTCATAATGGAGCGTTCATTGAGGTTATTGAAGTGAAGATGGGAGTAAGACAAGGCTGACTACTAACAGCGGTAATATGTCGGAACGGGATGGACTGGATAATACGCCAGACCATAATGTGACATGTGCCACTGATAAGATTTATCAGTTGTGTATGAAGAGGTGTTAAGCAGCATAAAAACCTCAGATAGCACGGAGATAGATTTGATGTCAGAGAATGCGAATGATACGTCATTGTGAAGATACATGGAAGACGTGAGACGAATAAAGTCAGTATGAAACCCAGAAGTAGCAAAACATGGAAGATGCGTGCAAATGGTGCGTTGAAGATGAGGTGTACATAATTTCGATATATGGAGATAACAATCATACCTCTGACAAGTCTTTCGTCTCCTACAGTTGCAACAGGGTGTGAGGAGATTTCACAAGACATTGATTTTCTGGAGGAATAATGTTTCTTGACACAAAGACTTGAAGATTTTGTAGGCAAAAACCAACAAGTTGACAGAAAAGGCTGGCAGCGAAGATAGGACTTCAAATGAACGTACACAAGACATAGGTGATAAAGGGGACTAACCAACAACAATCACAGTCACAACCAATCACTATCAACTGGAGAAAATTGAAAGAAATTACCACTTTTCCTTGTCTCACCTAGATAGAATAGTTTTAATAACAAGCAGCGGCAGTGTGGATGAGGATGTTAAAGCTAGCCAAGACTTTCATTAACCTGAAATCAGTGTGGAGACCTACAGCACTTATCATAATGAACAATATCCACGTCTTCGGCACTTATGTCAAGTCAATCAGTGCGTTTATATGGTTCAGATACTTGACACCCAAGTTACCAAAAGAATTCCGAAGAGGCTGAAGAGCTTTATCAACAGCTATCTTTGCTGTCTCAATACTGAAGGTTAACTAGGAAGCATAAACAAGAAACAAGGAAATCTGTCAGTAGATCTACGAAGAACCTGTTACCTAACAAATATGCAGTTGGGCATGGGTCAGACAGTGACAGGAAGGAAATCATGTGAAGGGGAAATGAAAGCTTCTGGGTAATCTTAGGGCCTGGTGAAAAAGATATCACTGAATACAGTGAAATGGTGATATGTTAGTGAAGCTCTTTATTCCACTCTGAACACAATGCATGAATGACTTAGAACAAGAAAAGTAATCTACTTGAATGAATGTCGAGAAGCAATATTCCTATTTTATACGCTTATGTTTAACGAAAAAACTAACTACAGATCGAAAGGATATTCTTTAAAAGCTGGTTTATCAGCACATTAATAATTGAAATCATCTTACCTACATGGACGAACTTAAGTTGTCTTAAGGGATAGAAGATTTCTAAAGGTATAATGACGCCTAGGAGTGTCAAAATCACTCAAAGTAGAGTAAAATGTACATAGACGTTTAAAAGAAGCAAAGAATCGTAAAATCTAGCTTCTCACTCATGTGATAAAAAGAAGGGAAGATAGAGAGACTAATGTTATAATGTGCCTCCATAAATGTGACCTCCCATTAACCCATGTGATAAATCTGACTCAACTCAGGTGCTAATATCAATGAACATAGTTCTGGATACCAAACACAGTTATCTACGACCATGAACATAATTTGATGAAAAGTACACTCTATTTAAAGTGTTTAACAAAAGCAGACTAATTTTTGAAAGTATGAGGTCAAATTTTGATCACAGTTCATACAATTTTGTTTCATGACTCATATGACTGCACAAAGTTTTTCAAAACAAGAGACGTCCTGTTATATATGAACCTCTATTATGTTAATTTCGATTAATTTCTCTGAAGAAGTTCGGACCGGATTGTCGAACGAAACGTTGGAATTAATCATTTCAACTTCGCTGAGATTTCACAAATATAATTTTTTACAAATATAGAGGACTGCTACCTACAAATGTGTGTGTGTGCGTTTGAGATATCACAAGAGGTAATTTCGCTTGAAATATTACTAAGACTAATAAAACTTATTGCATCAACAAGCATTACAATTATAACTACAAATTGATGCATTCCAAAATACACAAATTTTTTTCTTATTTATGTTACTTAATATTCTTTTTTAATTTCATAATATTAGTCATCTTTGTAAATTCTTGCACTGCAAGAATGACAAATAAATATGTGCGATGAGCTGAATTCACTTTACTTCATGTATTCTAAGTCTTTCATACACATTAAGTTTGAAATTTGTGCGCAGTTTGACAGTTTAACACATGTCATTGGGCAAAGTTAAACTATCATAGTCAAAACCGCAGTGACCTTGAACAACCAATCAGAATTCACGTGCAAAAAAGTAGCATAATCGTTGAAAAACACACTAAAAAATATTGCTAACATGATATTTACACTGTATAGTTGTAGCTTATCTGTTATAAGAATGTCTGTCAGTCAATAGACATATGATCTACAGAGAAATCCTACCATGCGCGATACATCAATTCATCCAGGTGACTGTAGGTGATGGTACTTTGAGAACCAGTGGTGCAACTAAAGCTAACCATAATCCTAACACCTAATCATAATTATAACCCTAAACCTCACTTTAAACCTAGATCCTAAACCTAAATCTTAAACTCCATAACCCTACCTAACAGCATGGATTTGCAGAAAAAGCACGTATCTATCCTCTCGAAGTGTGATTAAAGTTTAGTGTTTTAAAGATTTCATTTTACGAGAAGACGGTTAAAACACGACAGAGGTGATACAATGGCGTGTGTTACTGACAAGATTTATCAGTAGTATACGAAGAGATGTTCATTAGAACACAAAAATATTAAATAGCGGAGACATAGATTTGCCATCAAATAGATAAAATGAATCAGTATTGTCGCAAGACATGGGAGATACGAAAAGAAGACAAAGAAACACAATACGAAGGAAGGGTAGAAGTAGTACAACACGGAGGATCTATGCAAATGACTATTTTCATGAAAGGTGTGCATAATTTCCCTATGTAGAGATATCACATTCCTAATAGACTTTCCGTTACCAAGTGTCTTGTCTTCTACCGTCACTTTTTTCGCAACTGAGAATATATGGCCCCCATCTCGATAGCCCCCACTACTTGTAGTCTTATTGGAGAGAAAAAGCACACTCATTAAACCTTCTGAAGTTTTTTTGTCTCTCTGGGTAGTACCTTCTAAAGTGTCCTGATCTGCTTTATTCAAATCAGTGGTCTTTCCTGGCACTCATTTGTATGAACGTCTCTTTGTAATACAAATCTTCAATGTTCTGTTCCCATATTTTTGATTTCTGAGGCTCTTTTGTGGAAACCGTTGTGTTCAACAGTTACCTGGTCACCTTTCCTAGCTCACCAATGTCAAAGGGTTGTGCAACTATATTTGCTGAGAAATGTGGCCAGGAATACTCTTGATGAACTGGGAAGTGAATAAATCAGATTCTGATTCTGGAAAGTGCTCAATTTGGTAGATTCATCAGCTCCACCTCCAACGATAACGGTTACCAATAGTAGTGAAATATTAGAACAGCTGTAAAGAAGAAGTTAAGAACCAAGGTTATAATTTCATGAATATGTGTAGTGTCGTGAAAGGCGTTTGATGAATAATTTTTAAGGATAGCAATAACTGTTTATCATTATCATTACAATTCCTTCGGTTTCTGAGTGCAACACAGGACTTTGGAAGCACATCTTTATTTCATTCTGTTTTCTGCAGTCCTCTCTGGTTGGCTTCACGACTGCCCATATGCTCTCATCTCGTCCTCACACTGTCTACCCCGTGTAACTCTCTAATCCATGCTCAAATATTGGGTTCCCATTCAGGCGCCACTCCACAGCCTGATACATGATGTTAGTCAGCAGCATGTGTGTCCAATCCATCCTTATTTTTTCCGGCATATTTGTTAGGTGACGGGTCCGTGGTAGGTTCTCTGCCTGCCAGAATTCCTTGTTGTCTATTCTTTCTGGTCAGCCGTCTGATTTTCACTTTGGGGCGAAGGTAACTGCTGATAAGAGTCTGTATCCAGCTGTTGGAAATGCTTTTCATGATATACCTGCTAATTATTCGAAGATATCCTTTATTCGAGAAATGAACTGATATTGGTAAAACGAAAACTTAACATGGCAATACGAAGTGGAATAAGTGATTAACAACCAATCAGTAATAATAATGATTAGTTATTAATCAATTTTATCTAAAAGAAATCACAAAATCATTCGGTTTAATGACTTCATAATAACATTCATAACCACTTCAAGGCTTTCTCACCACTCTACTGCAGTTATGCTAGTAAAAGTATAAAGGTTGTGAGAACCATTTTATTAAGCAGAAAATCTATCGCTTCTACTAAAGTCACTTTAAGGATTAGGTTTCCCTACTGGAAATGAATAGGTTAATTAGATTTTGACTTAAAAACACGAATAAACATTCACGATAGTTTCAGTTGGCAGTTGCAGTCATTAATGAAGATGGATGGAAGGTTCAAGGGTAGCCCTGGTTCAATTTTCCGTCGACGCATTCCTAAATCTCGCCTACTTTACCAGCTGACAATAAGTCTGGGAAAAAGAGGAGGTTGAGATTCAGCTAGAAACCCCACCCTGCAAAAAGGAACAATATCACCGTTATAGTAACCTGAAAGCTTGAAATGCCAAGTTGCACTCAGAGCGCAAAGAACCAAAACAATATTTACGAATTTTCAGTTGTCTTATCTATTCACAGAATTTCATCAAAAGACATATACCCTCAAGCCAACCTATCAAATCAAAGGCCCCCGAGGAAAGCACAAAGAAAGTCGCCCTACCATATATAAAGGACATCTCGGAATTCACTCCAAGACTCTTCAAACCTTTAGGAATTGACGTCGCACACAAACCAACAAAATCACTTCACTCAGCTGGCTCTTTGTCAACCAAAAGACTCAACAACGAAAAAAGATAAAACCAACATCTACAAAATAAATTGTAACAAATGAGAAAAACACTACATTGGTCAAAGTGGACATCCCCTTCGTCTTCGAATCCATAAACATAGGCTAGGCTACTAGATATCCACTCCCTCATGTTGCCACACTGCAAACAGACAACCATGGACATCAATTCGACTGGGACAACCAACTTTCAAATATTACACAGAGGAAACACCAAGAATGCTAGAGAATTTTTAGAAGCCTGGTATTCCAGTGAATCATCAATCAATAGACACATCGAGACAGATAAAATTTACCAACCGATAAGAAGGAAATCTCATACAAAGGGGTCAAAGTTCAAGTCAAGGAAGCAATCAGTTCTAACACAAGCAGCCTAGAGCATGTGAAAACACACAGAAACAACCAATCACGTTCAAGGTCACCAAGAAAGATGACTACTAAACTCGTGAAGAAATCTAAAAGCTCACTTCGACGAAATGAAGTATGCGCTGAAGATGTTGTTTAGTAGGGCGATGAAAGCTTCGAAAATAAACTATCCAGCTCAGAGAACACAACCACATCAAAAATTTTCTTACATTTCTTCTTAATACAAACTAATTAGTGACAGGGATCAAAACTATAACTTCAGTGAAAAGAAATGTGTATATGGTATGTAACGAATATTATATCATTATTATCAACAACAAAATCTCTCTTTGTATGCGCCAACTGGTCTGTTTGGGATAAATGAAATATGAATACTAGGTATTAAGAAGGGGCCACTGATTTTAGATACCTGTTCGTCGGTGGCACAGTGGTTAGGACGCTCGCCGACCATTCACATGGTCTGGGGTTCGATCCCTGGGCGACGCACACCTGATATCATTGGTCGGCCTGCTAAATTTGGGCTACCGATGTCACATGCTGAAAATTTCATACCTGTATCAAAAATACTGAGTGGAGTCAAGCTATATTATTAAAAAAATATGGAAACTTACCTAATTCTCCATTTTCTATCCGCCAAATGAGTACAGCTTCAAAACTATCGTAAGTCAATTTTCGAGGCTTAGTTTTTGGAGTAGTCGAAAGAAATCATCATTATTTTTGAATATTCAGCCAATTGACTTTATAAGGACCGAATCGCCAAATCTTTCTCGGTTGGCTTCTAGTACAGACGCTTTATGTTTAAAATAGTGGGTGTTGGTTTTGAGTCTCTATCACAGTAGCATCTTTCTTCAGGGATGCAAGTCCATCCAGATGATAAGATCAGGTAAGAAATAGCAGTGGAATCTAGCATGGACATTTCGTACTGTCTGGAACTCGTCACTGGATGCACTTGCATTTCGAGTAAGTACTGGTGTCCTATAGAGACTAGAAATCAGCTTCCACCTTTAAAAATACCCAAACATTATCCAGCGGGCCACGATAACCATCTTCTGCCCAACGGGTGTCGGCTGTTATTTGTTTAAGTTAATGAATAAATACGAATTAATCTAAATAAATAAACACAGAACCACTTAACTTGAGTGAAAAATTGTTTACATGGTATCTAATTACTATCAAGTCGTCACAGTCAACGTAACATAGGTTTGTATACACCAGCTTGTCTTCAAGAACAGTAAGTATGCATACGAGGTATTAAAAGCTGGTTAGTGTTTCCTGACACCTAAGTTTAGTAGAAAAGCTTGTGTAATCCTTCATTTTCTCTCCTTTTCATGACTAGTATTTGAAAATATTGTAAGTTGTTTCTCCAGTTTTGTTCTTAAGTGTAATGTAAATAAAAAACAAATCGGGATTAAATTCGAAGGGTAGTTTTTTAAGTAAACACTATAAAACCTCAGGCTTACTTTCTTTATTACTCCTGTTCCAATGCATGAATGTTCTTCCTTTTGTGTAAAAATTTTGGTTCTTTTGAGTTAAGAAGACTAGGGAATGACGTTACTATTTATAATTTACTTTAGATGAACCTCGAATATTGATCTTGTCAGTTTACAATTTTTAAGTTAAATGGCTGAAGGCAATCGGCAGGAAGCTTTGGCTACACCTGGGTTTCGTGCTAGTTACCACTCACCCTTCGGCAAGGCGTATCCGCAACCTTGAAGGAACTGATGTCCTTTCTGAGATTCGAACCCGCATCACCCAGTGCTGCAGTCAAAGATGTTACCACTGAGCTATTCGGGCTTGCTACTGACCTCCGGTGAGACTGTAGTGGATACTTTGATTGGACACTAAACATATCACACTAGTTACTAGTGTCCAATCAAAGTAATTTTCAGGTTGATTAGTCTTGTTTCAAAATTATTCTATTAATAATCTCCATCTAGACGTTAATGAAAGCAAAACACGTAGTCCAGAGAAGAGTCTCTCTTCAGAGGCGAATTCACTCACTCAACTGTACACTCACAATTATATACAACTATTCTTGCATTAGTGTATACATTAGGTTTGTCCGATAAGAACGCAAATAATTTGGGGTAATTGTTGTAAAGATAATTCAAAAATGTGATGAGTAATCAAACTATAACTAGAGGGTGAGTGGTTGAAGATTAGTAAGAGGGTAGTGGTGATGTGTTGTCAAAAAATGACTTAGTTGTTAATGTCAATCAACACATAAAAGAAGTTGAATAAGCGTATACAGTTACGCAACAAGATCAATAGTTTAGTGAGTGGATAATAAATTTTGTTCAAAACGTCATCTAGTAAATAATGCTGTTTCACTGTGTGATATATATAATAAACAAATCAATATGGAATTAGATTCTTCCTAAAACTTGGAAATATCTGAAAGAATTAAATTCAAGATAGTTCCAGATTCCAGATTCACTAAAGCGGTAGCCATTAAACTACGAAAAAGTGAATCTATGTTTACAGAAGGAAACTATCGTTAATCTATTCTTACCAGGGCAAATAGACTTTACGTTATTTTAGTTTTGTTGTACTAGTTATATTTTGTTTCGACACTGTAATTTCTTACCACTAATTTTGTTTTGTCTGTTTATTCTTGACCAGATTATTTTTCACCCTCTGTTCAACTAAATTATTTAAATCTTACACAAGTATTTAATTGAATTTAGATTTTCCCGTCGATTGATTGGACCGAAGTGGCCGGTTTCAGGTTGACAAATTGACTCCTTGTACAGATGCTTCGACGATGTCTGGTTATGTAACCTGAAGTCAACTGATGGTGACTAGCAGTGGAATACATCCACCAATTGACTTCAACTTATATAAGCATATCGTTGATTTTACACCTTTATTCAATTTGGAACATTCGTCTGTAATTATATAATATTCTTTAATTATATCTATACACACTAAGAGACATAACAACATTTTTGATTCTTTATAACTATGGTACCTAACCACGTAATATATCCTTCACGTTTAAGACCAATCATCAAAGGATCTGAGTATCTCGTTCATTGACATTAAACAGTTTATGGTTATATGCAGATGACAAGGTCCAACCAAATATAATGATGTCACACTTATCCTCACAATATGTCCTACTTATTTTGTTCAGGTTTATCAAGGGATATAATTGTATGAAGTTTAATTTCACAGTATCTCTTTTTGGGTCTCAACATCTGGTTATCAGAAGCTAAGAATTAATAAATAGACTCCATCAGTCTTCCTTTTCAGAGGAGTTCAGTTGACAAAGTATTCGATCATACATTAACACTCGGATTCACTGAAGGGTTCTTTTTGATAATAAACGTCAGATAGCCTTAACACAATGTATACTGTAAAACAAAAATGAAAATTTGAAATAAAGATTTCAGTAAAGAAGATTCTCTTTTCGATAATTTCGTTCCCAAAGCTGTCAAGTCACATTTGTAGATAAATTACAGTGGACAATAACCAGGCGTTTTGGGTGAATTTTGACTAGCAGGATGTTCATTTCTTCTTATTTGAAACTCTTCTAATGGGTAAACCTTCAATCTCCAGTGAGTGGTAGTGTTTCCACCGTGACTTATAGATCTGTTGATTTATCAGATAGTGCTACGGCGTCTGAAATGATTGGTGTTCGGTTCGAATCTCAGTAGGAAAATCATCATTCACTGGGGACCACCGCAGGTACATCCAGATGACGAGCCACTCGTAATCGCCATCAACTGGAAAACATCATGTTCATCGTCAGACATCGTTGAAACTGGAATGCCAACAGACTGACCCTGACAGTCTCATATAATCAAACTGGCTTCGTCGTGCGTATGTGTTAACACTTGACATTGAGCGGAAACACTATAGTGCTATAATATTGGTGTAGATAATTATGCATCACAACTTGTTTAGTAATATGAATAAATAAGAGTCAACACAAAGTTTAATACTCAAGCGTGTAAATAGATTCATTATAGATTATTTAAATTAATCCCAGCATGTTAAGAAAATCAAAACAAGATTTTTCTGAACGTTTCGCTGTGCAAGCCACAGCTTCTTCAGCAGATTTATTCGGATTTTTATTAATCATCAAAATATATAGTCAAAAATTTAACATACATTAAAGTCAGTTTATTTGAAGGTCATTTGTCTGTGGACATTTTTACCAATAGAAAATATGTAAGCAGTCATCACATATATTTGTAATGACTAATGTCAAATTGTTGTTATGTATACTTTTCTATAGTTGATTTGTAAAGATTAGTTTTGTATGAGTGTATGTGTATGTATGTTATTTGTCATGTGGAAATTACGTGAATTCACATGTGATAAACATGATACTACATTTTTATAAGGTTATGGAGGCTCATAGAGTGTTTGTTGTTTCTTCATCTGTCTTGCTTCAAAAGAGTTTGCCATATAGGTGATCAGTTTGTGCCTTCTTTCCTATTCACTGCATTCGACGTGGTTAAAATGTGCAAGGCTTCAGAGGTCGATCTTTCTTTATGTGAATGAAATCCTCTTCCAAGAATTTCGACATTGTCGAAATCAGTCTTATGCCCGCTGTCCATAGCATGCATTTCTAGACTTTTTTAGACTAGAATTTTTTCTAGACTTTTTAGTTCTACTTCACTTCTAGGTGGAGGTTTCGTGCATAGTCTATGTTCATTCACTCTGACCTTCACCTGCCTACTGCTCTCCCCTATATAGCATGCATCACATTCTGAACACTTTATCTTGTAGACACAATTACTTTGTGACATTCTGGGAACTATATCTTTGGCATGTACCAACGCCTTCTCTAGAGAATTAGAAGGTTTGACATAGACTTTAATATTATATGAGGCAAACAGTCTTTGAAGTTGTTCAGCTGTGTCCTTTCGGTATGGGATGGCTATCGTGGATGGCCAGGATTTTTCAATTTTTGGTCTTCCCTTATGCTCCTTTCTATTGATGATGATTTTATGGAAGGCCGAAAATACATAAAGTAGATGTTCCTTTAAGACGTTCAGAAAAATCTTGTTTTGATTTTCTTAACACGCTGGAATTAATTTAAATAATTTATAATGAATCAATCTGACTCGGCGCTCAAATTATTCCAGGAAGTTCGTAACACCTACGGCCTGGAAACCTATAATCGTGTAAACAGATGGTTAGAGAACTAAGTACATTTGAAAGTGTAAATACGTGAATTTGTCATCTTCAGATGGAATAAGATGGGAAAGCAAACATATGTGAGGTGTCTTCTTTTACATAAAATAAATAAAATGTTACAATGTGATAACATAAATTGAAGTAAGACAAAACAAAATGGAACAAAATGGTATAAAGAAGAATAAAGAAGTTCCATGAATCACATGATAAAATTAAGACAATCTTAATGAAAGAGATCGTACAAATTATTGTTATACACAAAGTTCTGGCTTTATGATATTATGGGCTATCAAAGCCTCTTCTATACAGTGTAAATGTATTCGTGTACCTATCGGCAAACCTTTTTGGACCACGTAGATCATGTTAAAGGATGCATCACTATCTACTAGATTTTGTTCAATCGAGCTGTAAGGTGCTCTTGAAAGCGACGGGATTTGTCTGTCGGTGAATTTCCTATCTACCCAGCTCCACAAGAGCTGGTGAACATACAAACAAACATGAAATTGGACAATAGAGTTAACAGCTAGAGTTCATAAATATTTCTTTTGTGGTTAAAATTGTGTTGAGTTATTTATTTACTTTTTATTTTGTTTACCAATTTTGTCACGATTTTATCACCGTGATACAAATACGACTTCAGAAGTTTAGAATTTCCTACCTGTTTCATTATTTACATCAAATATTTGAAAGAGAGGAGATTTTATTCAAGGGGTCAGTTTCTATATGCCTGTGTTTACTTTACTTTTCTTTTGAATTAAAGGAAAGGAACGCTATCTTGTTTACGCTTTGTGTTTTTTCTATCTTATCTTAGTGATTAGAATTACTAATCGGGGAAAAAATATCGCGTAGGAAAATAAAGAGAAATTCAAGTATTGGTTTGTAGGGACTTTGATTGGTTACAGGATTTCATCATGAACTGATATCGGTTTGAGAATCATTGGGAAACCATTTAGGGTGTACTGGAAGGCTGTTCCGCTCTAGTTTTGGGACTCTTCATCAGTAAGCACCCACTGGGGTTGAACGAAACAGCTGTCCAGTACTCCCAGGTTTTTTCAATGGTTCTCTCACCAATTTCAGCTCACGATGAAATCCTGTAACCAAAAAGAGATTCAGTGTTCAAGAACTCTGAATATACAAAGAGGATAAAAAATAAAATTAAACACAAATGAAGAAATGGCGTTTGATAGTGCTAGGGAAGTACTTTTGATTGGACACTGGTTAGTAACTAGTGTAATGTGTCTAGTCCTCTGTTCGGTGCAGAATGAATTCTATCAGTCAAGTTTGCAATGTGGCCAGCAGCATGCTAGGTGGTTCACTTTTAATCGTTGATATTAGATAGTTGAAGGCAATTGGCAGGAAGCCTTCGCTACACCTGGGTTCTTTGCTAGTTGGCACTTACCAGTCAGCAAGACGCATCTGCAATTTTGAATGAATTTATGCCCCTTCTGATATTCGAACTCGTATCACCCAGTGCTACATTCAGAGACGTTACTGCTGAGCTTTTCGGGCTCAGGAAGTACTGTCTGATGTATTCTGCTGTAACTAGTGCTATTAACACAAGTACATACAAACGAAATTTGATCACTACGATAGAAAATATTTATATTTTAGGTTAATAATGTGTTACTGTGTGGTGTATTAAGTAAATTATAAACGTTTGTTTGAGTAGTTTCTTTGGTTATTTATTATATCCTGATTCCAGACAGTATTTCCGTGGCCCAAATTTAGCAGGCCAACCATTACTATCAGGTGTACGTCGGCCAAGGGTCGAACCCTGGACCATGTCCATGGTCGGCAAGCGTTCTGACCTCTATGTCAGTGACTTTTCACAGGTTCTAACTTATTTAGGATATGTCAGATGGGTGAATATACCTCCATTCCACTTATGGATTCTAAATTGAGACATCATTAAAAGGGAGGCAGATATTGATCAGTATCTCACAGTGATGTCATCAAAACGAGATTGCGAGTAATTCTTTATTTTTACCCGTCATTAACTTACGATCCTAAAACATTTCTGTTTTCCGCACTAATGGTATCTTCGCATTACCGATTGTTTCTAAAGAATGAAAACTCATTGGCTCGTAACTCTTAGATTTTTCGGTCAGTTTAGTGCTTGTTGACGTCATTTCAGACAAATATATTCAGTATTAATATGGCTGTTGTTTGAGACGGTAAGAGGTATCTGACAACGATTCCTGGTATCGACGTTGTGATTAGTAATCAGAATAAGTTTATTTCAAGCAATGGGTTTGAATCACATGCAGTCTACTATGTAGTATTACTGCGTATATCAGTAATATAACTATATAGCATGGTGGAATTGATTTTTCAATTTGCAATTTATGCGATTCGACGTAAAATTTCACCAAAGTTTCATTTGGAAGTAGAAATTACTCATATCACAACACAAGAAATCAAGGATAACATCATGAATATACGATAATAACCTAAAAAAGAGAGTTAAACTGAGGTTAAATTCTAATATAATATAGATATTTAATTTCTTTGTCTTCCGAGTGGAAAATTGGGCCTCCAGCTAGAGCTTTGAGGTTCTGGTAGCAGTGGCTTTATTCTTACTGTGTCAGGTTGCTAGCCTAACACCTATCCTTCCCTCTTTACCGGCCGTTCTACCGGCTTAGCGAGTGAATTGGCCGGCGATCGAACCCCTGACCAAACGAGTAGTTGGCGAGCATTCTACCGCTAGATCATTGACGCTTAATGTAATCCAGATAAGACCTTATTCACAGTATGATTTCACTAAAATCATATGAATGGGTTAAAAGTGTGGATTGGTTTACAGAGAATATCAAATTTGATCATAACTCTGAATGTTCCCCAGTGAAATGAGGCAGGTGTTGCAATGAATGTCCGAATTGCTGAAATTCAGATTTTATTAATAGTCTATATGGAAACACAATACAGTTTGAAATACAAAATAAAGCTCGTCAGCGAATATCTCAACTTGTCAGACTAGGAGAATACGAAAGAAAGCAAGTATGAACGCTACATTAGAATAAACTTGCCGCTCTTGCGTTTCAAACTATGTGAATGAACAGAACGGAGGTGTTCAATAACGATTTCAATTTCCTCAGATACTCGGTCTTGTGTAATTTTGTATTACGTGCTTAGAGGAATGCCGTAGTCATGTCAGATGTTAAATTTGTGTGTATTAAGCATATTTTATCAACTTTTTACACAGCTAGAGTATTTGAAGTTGCGTTTATTTTATTTCTCACAGTTTTTATTCTCATCCGAGGGAAATTCGGAAGTCAGCATAAACAAGCTTAATAACATGTCACTATTAAAGTCATTGGGATTTCAAATGACTTGAGTCTTATGAAATACTAATAACTATTTAATTTAATTTAGATTTTCCCGTTGATTGACTGTACCGAAGTGCTTGGTATCAGTTTGATGTGTCAGCTCCTTGTGCAGATGCTCTGACGATATCTGGTCATGTGACCTGAAGTCAGCTGCTGGATGGTGACTAGCAGCGGAATCCAGGACAACGTGCATTTCGCCTTATTTGGTTTGAGACTATGGTCTTGATTTTGTGAACTACATCATTCACTGGGGAGTGTAGGCTAATCCTGATGACAAGTCCGAAATAGGACGAAATGCGCATCGTGCATTCCACTACTAGAGACTTTCAACCATTCGACTAATAGCTATTAATCTAAATGTAATTCTTATTTGAACTGTTTCATAAAATCAGTTAGTCCACATTTTTATTTAGTTATTTAATTGAGAAATCACTTGTTACGTCAGTCTTTTTTTTTCTACGTGACCTATAAACGAGATGTTTGACCCTGACTGAAGTTAAGGGTCATGTCAGTAGATATTTATTGGCATATGTTGACAAATCGAAACTAAGCTTTTATGTCTTCAGCTTATAATTTAATGTTCTATGGTTGGTTTGTAAGGATTAGTTTTGTCTGTACAATCGTATTTATACACAATCTACCATGAACAAGGGTACTAATAAAAGTGAATAGTGGTCAAAATCATAGTTGTTAAGATTAGTCAATGTACAATATGAGTTGAATAAGTGTATCAGAGTTATGCAAGAAGTTGAATAATTTAATGAATGAGCTGTGTTCAGAGTGCATTTTGAAACGAAGGAGACTATGGAATTATGCATAAGTTCTAAGGAAATACAAGAATTACAAGGAGTTAACAAAGACAAAAAACGCAAGCTTCAACAGTGCAAAGAATGCTGAGGCTTTAGCCTTTCAGCTAGAAAAACCTGATCTATACATACAAAGGAAAATTATTCAGCCAGTTCTACTATCACGGTAGCAAACGTGTTTATTTCTGCTGATATGATTTTTTGTTTGTTTGTTTTCTCTAACTTCTTATAATTCTTGTATTTCCTTAGAACTCTTACATAATTCTATATTCTCCTTCATTTCAATGTGCACTCTGAACACAGCTCATTCATTAAATTATTCATCTTATTACATAACATCTATGATTGTGACAACTCTTCACTTTTATTAGTACCCTTTTTCATGATAGATTCTGTATAAATACGATTGTTCAGCTTGAGGAAGTGAATTCGCCGAAAAAAGCCTCTTTTATTAGAGATTTTAGTATTCTTCAGTAGCACAGATCCACTATCCAGCCGGCAAAGGAACCCATTACCTTCAGGTAATAAACCGTGTTCGCTGACAGTTCTCAGTGTGAGAACATTATTCGTGTGATCAGTCATATATATTGCTACCTGTTGCATTAAAAGAAGTAACACGAATTTCAGTCTTTTCACCCGCACAATGTCACTTTCTTCTTAACTCATATCTGACATTAACGCGCTTATATTCTGAATAATTTGCCTTTGTTTTCATTCTCTTCCCTTTCATTCCTTGAGAGCAGAAGCTAGCCTCACTCTCAACTTTCTTTCTCTGTTTGGCTTTCTACGGGCTAATTGAGGTTTAGGAGTGTATCAGCTGGGAACTAGATTATTATTATTACTCCCTTGGGTTCCAAGTGGAACATAGGGCTTCAACTACATATCTCCACTTTGTCCATTTTATGATTTCCTCTTCAGTTTGCCCCATGATTGCCAATAATTTCTCATCTCCTCCAGCCCGCACTATCTCTTCCATGTTACCCGCGCACTGACGACCCACTCGTCACTTTCCATTGGTATTCCACTCGAGTGATGGCCTGCATTGAGTGCGATGTCATTCGACGTTTGTCCAATCCATCTGCAGTTTCTTCTACATATTGGCTGAGCGATCAGTTCTTGGTTGGTTTGTTCCCAGTTTCTTGCTGCTAATTCATTCTGGCCTGCCGGCTGATCATTGGATCTTCAGTATGGAGCCAGAGAAGATGGCAGGTGTCGCCAGGTTTCTGACCCATATAGAAGAAGTGACTGACTGACTTCATATCTGTGTTGAAAATCCTAATCTTGTCCTTCATGCTGTGGTGAAGTCCTGGAGATTCCTGGACTCCGGGAACCAGACTTGGACCACAACTGTTAAATATTATTATCTCTTAATTTCAAACACCAATGCACTAAATTTATGTGCCTCATAATCGAACACATAAATGTAGGAACTCTTGAAATTGTAACACAGTTTACTGACCTACCACCCTTTGTTTCTTTTCTCTTCATTTTCCTGTACAACAGATTTATTTATCTGTACATTCTATCCTCTCCGTTATATGCGACCACTAATTGCATATCACACTGTTTGAATTTTTTATTTTGAATTCATACTAATTTTTATTCATACACATAGAGAGAAAATGGAGATGCATACAAGAAATGTTATAGTCTCGTCTGTAATTTGTCTATATTGTTTCTGTTATACACATAAAGTTAATAAATGACATCTAAGTGACAGACTGTTTTTGATATTCATTCATTTGTTTGTTTAGTTGACAGATGTTTTAACGCATCAGCATCATTTCCTGTCGCTTTGATGAAATTCTCCTGTTTGTATGAATCACTCACATTACTACTACGCTTTCACACATATTCAAATGTCTGTATGTGTATGTGGGTGGGTGGATGGGTGTTGTGATGGCTTGTGTATACAAAAACTATCAATTATTATGGACAGATATCCATATTTGCAGAAATATAACAAACATACTTAGTAATTATAAGTTTTAATCGTTTTTGTTAGATTTCATTTTCTTCTCCTCACCAAAAACGATTGTTTACTTAGTAGGGGGAAAGTGTGAAAAAGTTTTACACTGTGTGTGAGAAATTTAATCTTATATGTGAATCTAATTATCCTTCTTCTCACTCACTTTTTAGGGGACATAGACTACACTATTGTATCCAAGTTTTGGTTTGTAGGGATTTGATTAGTTTCAGGAGTTCATCATGAACTGATATCGGTTAGAGAACCAGTGGAAAATCAGACAGGTAGTACCGGACAGTTGTTTCGTCCTAGTTTGGAACTCTTCAGAAGTTCGAACCAAAGACCTTTTGGCTACAAGATGAGCTTGTAGATCATTAAGCCACTGGGACGAAACATCTGTCCACTACCCCCAGTTGGTTTTCCGATGGTTCTCTAATCTGTGTCAGTTCATGATGAAATCCTGAATACCCTCTGATTTTAATCTGTAAGGGAAATTGTTTTTATTGACTGTTGATATTCGAATTTATTATTTAACACTTTGAGAGGGATTGACATGAAAAACTGAAGGAAAGTTCTGAGTATTATCATCAGTTAGTATTGTAAAGTTTCAGTAGGTTTGTCCAAGCTTTATGCTGCCTGTCCGTTATAAAAAAACTACTTAATTCTCGGTAACTGAACAAGTCTTACCAGCATAAATTCGAATACAAATCATGGAATTACCATATAATGCCACTAATGCGTGGGTGGTATAGCGGTTAGGACGCTCACCGACCATGCACATGGTCCGGGGTTCGATCCCCGGCCGACGCACTCCTTTACCTCGCTAAGCCAGAAATAATGCTGGTGAAGAGGAAAGGTTGGACATGAGGCTAGTAACCCCATCCTGTAAAATAAACACTGCTACAGAAACTTCAAGCCACTAGCTTGAAGCCCTATGTTCCACTGGGGAACGTGAAGGAAAAAATAAACTCAACTGGAGGTTTTTCAACACCATTCAGACAAATATAGTTGAAGGATAGAATGTAATAGGGAACATGGGACCTGTGAATTTAGTTTCTTTTCACATATAAAAAATTTTAAGTCACTGAAACACATACCATTAATCAAAACATTTATTTGAACTGTAGTTAAATGGACAACAGATTTCTGAATTCTAGAGCAGTCTTGGTTTTGATCCATCAGGAGTTTAGTGATAGGATGTTCGCCAGCCAAGCACATTGTTTCAGTTCGATTCCCAGCTGAGGCTGTGTAAAACCATGCTTAGTTTATTAACCGGTGTTAAGCCTGGAAAAGGGGTAAAGTGAAGCGTCTGAGGACATTGAAGCATAATTCACTGAAATGCTTATATCATATGAAGTTTTACTTAAGCTGCTTAGTGGTTTGAATAAATTTTTTTTCTTTCAACAATATGTCCAATAAATAAAACCATCTACAGAACTGCGAACTTTTTGATATTCCTGTTCCCACTGATAGGTATGTAAATCTAGCGTATGAGACACTCTCGCCGACCATGCACATGGTCCGGGGTTCGATCCCCTGCCGGCGCACACCCGATATCTATGGTCAGCCTGAATTTGGGCTACCGATATCCATGCTGAAAATTCCACACTTGTACTGAAAATACGGTGTGGAATCAAGCTGTAAATCAAAATAAATAAAATAAAATAATAAATAAATACAACGTTAAGACAAACAGTTCTTGTCATTTCGGACGCTAAGAATAACATGCTGATAGTTTCGTAATAAGAATTTATTGTCACTAAAGTCTCTGTACTTTTTGTCAAAATAGAATAAATGCTTATTACAATAGTATATTAATGCTGTCTTCATTGAAGATCATCCTATTTGTGCTTCACTTGGGATGCAACAAAATGAATTGTCGTTTGAACCATCTTATTAGGTTTTCATTATTATTCTCTTGGGTTCCAAGTGAACTTCAGGGTTTCAACAACACATCTTCACTTTGTCCTATTTTCTGCTGTCCTCTTCAGATATGTCCACGACTGGCCAGAATTTTTCATCTCATCCAACTCTCACCATCTCTTCCATGTCACCCTCACACTGACGACCCACTCATTGCTCCCCACTGGGATTCCACCCGAGCATGATTTCATTCGACGGTCTTCTCAACGTATGCCCGATATATCGCCATTTTTATCCTACATACTTGTTGAGCAATCGGCTCTTGCTTGTTGGTATGTTCCCAGCCATTGTTGTTGTTGCTGTCAATTCTTCCTGGCTGGATGGCCATTTGATCATCAGCATGAGGTCAGTGAAGTGGGCAGCTGTTATCAAAAGTCTGAAGTAGTATCTTGGAGATGCTCTTCATGAAGCCGGCACCAAGTTTCTGACCCGCACAGAAGAAGTGACTGACTTAACTTTGATAAAGACTTGGGGCATGGAGTAGTAACTTAATCTAATTAGGTTATTGTATACTACCTTATCGTAGTTATCTAACAAGCACTGCTGTTTTGCATTCATGGATTTCTGCCCAGAACATAGAGCTTGAAGTTTTGAAGTTTAATTAGTCGTGTGTTAGCTAGCGCCATGTACAACATATCCTGCTTCCTGGGCTTACATCGATCTGGTAAACAAGATTCTATGAGTATGTCAGCCGGGTATCGAATCAAGAATTCCCGTGTGTTTGGAAAACATTCTATCCCTGAACCACCGACGAAATAGTGACGATATTTCACCTTAAGGGTCGTATATTTCACTCACCAGTGGAAAAGCTTATACAATTTCTATTCTTTGTCCTTATTCCAAGATTTTAATATTGTAAGTAACACAAGTATATAGTTCATTATGCATAATACACAAATTACTGATCTCAAATGATTAAAGTTTGCCATCTTTTTCACTAACTAATATCAGATTAATTATAAACCATAATCCTGATATTTGGATTTTTTATATGTTATTTCAGTTACATTAAATTCTTTTATAATTTCCATTGGTCCTTAATTTTCCTTCATATGTACAAGTTTCATGAACAGGCTACCTAATTCCAGTCAAACAAAAAATCTGAGAGAATTCTAACAAAATTAATCATGTATCAACATTTGTCAATAACACGTATGATGGAGCAAACAGTCTGCTAGACGGAAACTGTTCTGATAAGTCTTACCAAATAATTACAAAATAAAAATGAGTATGCTGACAGGATATGCACAGTACTAATCTGTCAAAAGTTATTAGATAAACGAGTCACATGTAGGTACAGCTTAGTCTAAATCAGTCATAAATTTCACTGAAAATTAGATGCAGAGCTAATCAAAGAACTGCGTAGAAAATAATTCTCTGAAGGTGATTCAGTTCGATGGATCGCTGGTAACGTGACTACTGGAATGAGGAAGAATTGTACCTGCAGGTTTTTAAAACGAACACGAGGGCATTAGCAAGCGCTTGTATTTCCATGCTATTATTATTATTGTTTCCTTTATTTCCTACAGGAACATAGGGCTTCAGCCGTGCGTCTCCATTGCGTTCCCTTCTCTGCTAGAGTCTTCACCTGGCTCCAAGTCTGCCCACGCGCTTTCATCTCCTCTTCACATCACCTCCTCCAAGTCACCCTTGCACTGACGACCAACTCGCCGCTTCCCTTTCGGTTTCCACTCGACCAATGGCTTGCCTAGTGATGTCACTTGATGGTTTTCTCAGAGTATGGCCAACCAAACCACCTCCTCTTCTTCCTGCCTATTTGTTTCACAATCGGTTCCTGGTTGGTTCGCTCATTGCCAAAGATCCCTGTTGCTGATGTTTTCTGGCCGGCCACCTGATCTTGAGTGGTATTGAGCGAAAACAACTGTTAATGAAGGTCTGTAGTTTGTTTGAGATGCTGTTTATGACGCGCAGTGCAAGTCTCTGATCCGTATAGTAGCACTAACTGACTTCACATTGGAGTTGAAGATCCGGATCTTATTTTTGATCCTGAGTGCGGTTGACCTCCAAACAAACTTGAGAGTAGTGAAAGCTTGTCTTGCTTTTCCGATTCTTGCTTTGATATCCTCGTCAGCTCCGTCTTCCTATGGTTGAAATGATGCTTCCATTGTGGGTAGGTAAAAGAGGTTGTTTCTTTCAGGTTCCTCCCATTTATGCTGATTGTTGTCAGTTGTTGTTGTTGTTGGTGGTGTTGGCCAGGAATCTTCATTACCTCTGTTTTCTTTCTCCATGCTAACAATGTCAGAAATTGAACTGGTAGGAAATTATACATTTTACAGATAAGTAAGCATTTTCTTAAAATCAAGGAACTAATAAAATATGCAGGTAAAAAGAAATATATTACACTTTATATACATCAATTAGTCCAAAACTTGCGAAAGAAACTATGAAACAATTACTCTATAGTGATGAAAACATAAAAACGCAATGTCCATTCTGAATAGAAGTCATAGAATTATGTTCCACAACATACTTCCAATTCAATGCTCAAATATACAAACAAATAAAAGGAACACCAGTGGGATCACCCATATCAGGATTAATACCTGAAGCCGTCATGCGAAGGTCAGAATTAATAGCTCTACCTATAAATAAACCAAAACTCTGGGTACTTTACATTGATGATACATTTGTAAAAAATCAGAAGAAATCATTTGGAAAATACTCATAAATTAATAAACAAAATATTTGGAGGCATCAAATTCACAATAGAAGAAGAATTACATAACAAAATTCCAATTTTAGATAGCATAATCGGGAGAACTAACACAGGGAATTTAGAAACACAAGTATGCAGAAAATCAACACACATAGATCAAATACTCAAATAAAATAGTAATAGCTCGATTATCCACAAAAGACTGTATGCAGACATTGGTTAAAAGAGCTGAAACACACTGTAGCACTCCGCTACTGACGAGAATGGGGGAAAAATACCCAATAACCATCTTCAAAAAGAATGGATATCCTCACAATTTCATCAAAAAGTCTACAAGATAATTCATCCTACCATAAATAAAAAATATCTCTGAAATAAAAGCTAGAATATTAAGGCCGTTTGAAACAGATATAACACACAAGCCAGCCAGCACAGCCAATTCATTTGATATTGTGCAAACTGAAATATCCAACAGAAAAAGGAGATAAAATTAATACCATTTACAAAATAAATTGTATAAACTGTAACAGGCATAACATAGGTCAAAGTGGGCGTCTCCTTCGAATCAGAATCCAAGAACACAAATTGGCTGTGAAGAGACATGATATATTCCTTCATATCGATGCGTGTAGGTCGTTATGGCACAGTGGCTAGGATTCTCGCCGACCATGAACATGGTCCGGGATTCGATCCCCTGCAGACGCACACCTGATAACAATGGTTGGCCTGCAAAGTTTGGGCCACCGATATCATATTCTGAAATTTCCATACTTGTATCAAAAATACTGTGTGGTTTCAACCTATAATCAAAATAAAAAAATAATAAAAAATCAATTTAATTGGGATAATGTAGAAGTTTTAAACAGAGGAAACACCATATGTGCCAGAGAACTCCTAGAATCCTGGTACTCAAGTTAATCAGTGATTAACATATTGATAAAGACCAAATTTACCAACCAATAAAAAGTAAATCATCACATGACAAGAAAGTTCAAATTCCAAGTCAATAAAAAATGATCAGTACCGATTTAAACCGACTGCAGGCCACGAAGAATTTAAATCAGTTGATTTTATGCTAAAACGTGCGCTGAAGGTGTTATCCAGAAGGACGATGAAAGCTACACAATTAAACCAACCAGCTCAAAGAACACAACCAATTACAGATTTCTATTTATCTTTTCCACAAACTCTTCATGATAACTTCCGTAGTATACTAATGTGACTGTGTCACGATTTTATTGTTTTGTCTATCTGTTAAACAGTGGACGTTAGATTACGAGATATAATGTGAAGTTGATGATTATTATTATACATTTCTTGAGTTTTGAGTGGAGCATACGGCCTAATCATCACATTTCCATTCCTTCCAGCTGGGTTCCAAGACTACGCAGAAGTTTTCATTTCTTCCTAACATGACTTCTATGCATACACGCTCAACTTGTCGCTTCCGATTTCGGTTCAACAGAAGGTCCTGTCTGGAGTGTGATTTCATTCTGTTTCTTCAGCATATATCCAATCCATCTCTACTTGATTCTACAGATTTGTTAGGCAGTAGATTCTGGGATGGTTTGCTGCTTGCTAGATTTTCTTATTGTTTATCTTTTCTGGTCATTTGATGTTCATTATTGGACAAAGATAGTTCTTGATTAAAGTCTTCAAATCGCTGGAAATGTTTTTGGTAGCCTGCCCTCCAATTCTTTAGAATATATGTTAAAAATTTGACTATTTTTTCTTGTGTAGAGTGGATTAAATTTCCGAAACGATTTCAGAGTAATGACTGCTTGTTGTGTTACCCGATCGTCGCTGGCCTTGTCATCGTTATTCTTATCTCCCTGTACTTTAAACATTACTGTCTAAGTAAGTGAAAGCAACAACTTCCTTCATATTCCTCCCATTGGTGGTGATCGGCATTTGTTATGTGTTGGTCTTGTACCTTCTTCACGTCTATCTTCTCTGTGTTTACCTGAATTCTTGTCTTCGTTTCCTTGTCTACCAACTGGTTATGGCACTCTACGCAAGCTCATGCCGCCAACCAGGTGAGAGACTACTGAGAGTTATCATCTGAAGTGGTGACAACCACCGGTTTTTGTCAGGGATGCCCACTTTTCCCATTTCTGTTTAATTACATCAAAGATGTACCAATGGACTTAACCCTGACTGACATCAGCCACACAGGGATTGACTTTTTTACCAGGGGATAATCTCGTTGACTCAGAATATGCTGATCATATGGTCATCCCCGCTATGTGGAAACGCTGACAAAATAGAGCCGAGTCTTCTGAACATCTTGAGGAGCAGCAATCTTCGAATGTTTGGCATGTGGTTCGCTCCTGTGAAATGTAAGATGATATTACAGGACTGGACTATATTGACTCCTAGTTTAAAGATAGGAAGTAAAGTGTTTCGTGGAGCATGTTGACCACTTAGCTTATTTGAGTATTTGCATCAGCCAGCTCCAGTGGTCTGATTGCTGATGGAATCTCAACAGGGATACAGAAGACTCATTTGACACATTCCAACCTGGCGTAGACGTGATATCTGGTCGGCTGTCGACCAAAGGGCGTGTATACTTTTAAGTATCAGTTCGCTCCGTCGTCCTCTATGGCTGCGATTGAGACATGGTCATTAAAAGTGGAAGAGATGGAAAGGCCGGCTAGCTGTCTTTGATCATAGGTACCTGCGTTCTATCTCTGGTGTTAATTGGTATAATAGAGTGAGCAATATTGAGGTGAGGCACCCGTCGAGTGCTAGGTAAAGAGGGGAAATCAATAGACGAGGCTGTGAAGCAGTTGCATCGATTGAGATGGTTAGGATATGTGCCACGCATGCATATCTAGCCATCGATCGTCTTCCTCGATGGAAAGTGTTAGCTGACTGACATAGAATGCATCAGGCTGGAAAAGAGCTAGTGGTGGTGATGAAACCAAAACATGACTCAATCAGTCAGTGGAATCCATAACAGTTAGTTTAAGCCAGGCAATCACATGGGGATGTGTAGATTTCCTGGTTGCCGTTCTTGGGCCGGTAAGAACGAATGGAGGCCGAAGACAATTGGTGATATGGCTCAAAATCGTTCTCAGTGATGGTTCAGATTCATCCACTACTTGTGATTTGTAATATCCAATAAAACTCTATTGTTCTTCCGCATTACTATTATTTTGCCTCATATTTCTGTTTATTATCTCTCTTTACTCTCTCCTCTTGCTTTGTGTGCTACATAGAGGGGGAGACTGGCAACCCGACCTGGTGCACACCTGTGCAAAGTTCTACATTGAAACCAGTCTGTCAGTCTGCCAACTTGTTGGTTTTCGCCTGTATATTTGTACTTTTGTGCGGTATAAAACATAAATCATCCACGAAGTTCATAATTATGTGTGATACTAGTTCTACAAAAATAACACACGAATTATGACATTAGATAAATGACTCTGTCATGTAAGTAGCAGCACTGAGGTGGGATTCAGAATTTAAACTTAGCAAATGAAATTTGAGCTTCCATCCAGCAAAACAAATTTGAAGTTTCGGTCGTATCGGTCAGTCGGTTTTCGACAGAACTTTGCGCATATGTGCGGCAGTTCAAGTCGCCACACTTTATGTAGCACACAAAGCAAGAGAAGAAAGTAGGAGAAGTGCATAATATAGACAGTAAACAGAATTGTGAGACAAAGGAATAGTAATAACGGAGAACAAAGCAGTTTAATTGGAAATCATAAGTCACAAGGAGTGGATGCATCTGCGCCACTGACAGTGATTTTGAGCCATGTCACCAATTGTTTCCAACCATTGGTTTTACCGTCCTGAGGACCCCAACCACTCAGGAAGTCTACACCTTCCTACGTGGCTGGCTTAAACTAACTGTTGTGGATTTCATTGACTGGTGAAGCCATGTTTTGGTTTGACCGCCACTAGCTCTTTTCCAGCCTGACCCTATATCAGCTAACATTGCCCATTGTCGAAGAAGGCGATGACTAGGCATACGTAACACATGTCCTAACCATCTCAGTCGATGTAATTTCACAGTCCCGTCGACTGATTTCCCCGCCTTACCTAGTACTCGACGCCTGACCTCAATATTGCTCACCTTATTATACCACTTCACGTGGGAGATAGAACGCAGACACCTATGATCGAAGACAGCTAATCTTTTCATGTCTTTCGCTCTCAATGGGCAGGTCTCACAGCCATAAAGGAGGATGGAGCGGACTGTTGAGCAGTGCACACGCCCTTTGGTCGATAGTCGGATATCACGTCTATGTCAGAGACTGGTAGCTTACTACAAATGGTATCGTGACTACAAAAGAAAACTACGAAATATGAATATAAAGGATCTAAATCTGAGATTCTATCGGTATTGAACGGAAAGGATTTCCAAATATTACTGATTACACTCTTTATCTCTAAATGAAAACAAAATTTTCTTATTCAGCTAATTAAATCGACATTCTAAATGTGGGATTTTGAAGTTTGCTTGTATGGCATAAAACACACACACGCATAACTTACTGAAGCTGATTAATTGCTATTGAAAATACTAATTACTATGAACATTGTTCTAACTACGCATAACTTCTGTTTTACATGTTATAATTAACACGATTAGCTATGATTGACATGAGGATGAATATTAGTTTCGTGTCATTATCTTGTCCTATGTAGGAAAGAAACCCTAGTGTATATGTGTAATGCCTTTCACATGCATAAGTGTAATGACCGTAAAACAATGTTCAAATTCAGTTTAAATTCATTAGGTGAAACGTCTGGAACAAGCTGTTACGGAGACTGACTGAAGGGTTTCGAGAATGAAAATTAAGGAAAGAATTGTCTTATGAACTTATTGTTGTCTAGTTTTGTTGGCCAATGTAGAATTAGTAGGAGAAGTAGACAAAGGTGAATTATTTACTGATGCCATCCTGAATAGATGGCTGCTTCTTTCTAATTCATTTATTATTATTTTATTATTGTTCCCTTGGGTTCCTAGTGGAACATAGGGCTTAAACTACACGTCTCCACTTGCTCCTGTCTTCTGCTGTACTTTTCACCTGCATCGTGTTATTCCATACTGATTCAACTCCTCTTCACACGATCTCCTCCATGTCACCCTTGGATGTCCCACTCGCTGCTTCCCTTTCGGGTTCCACTCGAGCTATGGCCTGACGCGCGATGTCACCCAACGGACTCCTCAGCGAGTGTCCAATCCATCTCCACTTTCTCCTGCATATTTGTTGAGTGATTGGTTCTTGTTTTGTTTGTTCCCATAGTTTCTTGTTGGTTCTTGTTCTTTCCGGCCATCTGGTCTTCAGTAAAGAACGAAGACAGCTGTTGATAAGGGTCTGCAACCTGTTGGAAATATTCTTTATGACCCTCCAAGTTTCTGATCCGTATAGCGAAACTGACTTGATGTTTGTATTGAAAATCCGAATTTTGTTGTTGATGTTGAGTGACGAAGACTTCCAGATTGGTTTCAGGTTGATGAATGTGTTTCTCGCCTTCCCGATTCTCGATTTGATATCCTCGTCCGTTCCTCCTGTCGTTGAGATAAGTGAATGAAGTTAACTCTCTCAAATCCCTCCCGTTGATGGTGATTGGCGCTGGATGCTGCTGCTGCTGTTGTCTTTGTTGGTTGATTATTTTCATAACCTCCGTCTTGTCTATGTTCACTTGGAGTCCTGTCTTTGCTGCTTCTTCGACAAGTTTGTCGGTTTTCGCTTGTAAGTTTTCGATTTTGTGTGACATCAAACATAATTCATTTAGAATAATAATATATGTGAATATATATTCACATATAGTAAAGAATTTTAAGCTTATTTAAATTACCAGATATTTATAATTCGTGTCGAATTTTCAAGTGAAATAGTTACATGTATCAGTTCACCTATTGTTGTGATGCCAGGTAAGTTGGTCGTTAGACGCATATCTTGTTCAAAAAGGTTCAAGAACACTATACCGCATTGCTGCAGTAAAGGTAGTGGTGGATGTATAAGGAGTGCGATAGTCGGACATCTCAATACCGGTCATTCCATCTTAACAAATACCTCCTTCAAAGTGATCTACACAGTGAAGAACGTCCTACCAAACGCAATACGCTTTCATCTCCTTTGTAGTGCTGAAGACTTAGCCATTCAGTTGGAGAAACCAGAGTTACGTATGAAAAGAAAATCATTCAACCACTTCTACTATCTCGGTAACAACTGTGTGAAATTCTACTGACTTGATATTTCTGTACCTCTTACATATCTTCCTTATTTTGTTTTGTTTCTATGTGCATCCTAATCACGACTCCCTCACTAGACTATTCATCTTGTCACGTAACTGTATTACACTTATTCAACTTCTTTTATGTGTTGATTGACATTAAAAACTAAGTTTTTTTTTGACGACACATCACCACTACCCTCATACCAATCTTCACTCACTCTTACCTCCTTGTTATAGTTTGATTACTTATCAAATTTTTGAAATGTCTTGATAACAATTACCACAGGTTATTTTCACTCTTATCAGACATACCTAATGTACGCAGACATATAAAAATAAGTATATATAATTGTGATTTTACAGCTGAGTGAGTGAATTCGCCTCTGAAAAGAGACTCTTCGCTGAACTACGTGTTTTGTTTTCATTAATGCCTGGATAAAGGATTATTCATGAAATAGTATTCAGCAGTACCTCATATTATTCTGTATTATTCCATCTGTAGCAACATCCAGTCCTTTACGATACTCTTCCCTTATTTCCTTTAAGAGATGTTCTCTATCACGCTGACAGCAAACTAAAAGAGTTTGCGAGGTCATGTAGTGATCTAAAATTAAAATTACATGAATATAACAATAAGAAATGGAGAAGAATTTATGTATTATACTCGAGGAAATTTAGGTAGCCCGGAAATTCAAATAGACCGCCAAACGAATATGAGATGCAATATGGACACGTAAATGCTGTTATAGACTAGTAAAACTGAGTGCTGAAAGTCAACATTGAATTGATGATTTACGAGGCATTTGCGCAACACATTTCGAACAATCTGATCACACACGGACTTCTTATAGGAATATATATGAAATTAATAAAGAGTTAAGAGGTGAAAAAATAAATTTAGGTCAATTTAAAAAGACGTATTGAAGGTACAACTAATAGTGAAGATTACTAAACCGTATAACAGAGGTAACAGTACATCTACCCTGACTGGTATCAAAACAAACTTTACCAAAGAAGGTTTAGTGGAATGACAAATTTTCGCTTTGAACGCACAAAGGTGGTTTAAACTTTCAAATCGCCAGCTAGAGCTTCCACAAACTTTAGGATAAGCCCCAAACACGTTTTATAGATAGGCCTAAAAGATGTGTTAACGTCAATTTTATGTCCTGTCTCTATAATATGTTTTGCAACAGAGGCGGTAGGTCTCCTGTTATCACCACTAGCGGGTTCAGGGGATTATATTTGCTTCTGGATCCATTTAGGAATATTCTCTGAAGCCAGCGCTTACTTGCAGAGATCGATGAGTCCTCGCTATACATGTGTGTCCACACGTACATTCAAATTGGTAAATACAGTGGGATGTCACATCATTTTTCGCGTGTTCGAAGGGCCAAGCTGGATACGTGGGCTTCACATTCTCAATTATTATGATATTGGCTGCATAAAGAGTCTTTTCAACATATATAGGGTAGCTTGATGTTGACGTCTTTCTTAGTGGTAAGTTGAAGAGTGGATCTTAGTCTTCTGCCCACTTAATATCTCCTTATGAACTTGTCTTGGTAATTATTGTCAACCAGAGTTTGTGTCAACTTTTTTCCTCCCTCATCAAGTGTGTCTTCAGTGCATATTCGTTGGATTCTACTGAATAGGCACTTTACTAAGGCTCTTTTGTACCGAACAGGGCAGAAACTTTGATAATTAAGATACTGTCCTGTTCAGGTAGATTTTCTATAAATAGATAGTTTTATTGACCCATCAAATCGTCGAATAAGCAATATATCTAGGAAAGATAAACAATTATCTTCCTCTTCTACAGACGTAAATGACATGCTAATCTGGACTTCATTCATTTGGTTTAAAATTGAGGTGATAGAACAACGCTTATCACTTATGATTACAATGTCGCCTACATACCTTCTATAAAGTGGCACATTTTAGATTAAATCCTCTGATAAACTCTCAATGTACGGCATATGCATATCTGCTAAAGGTGGCCCTAACGGACTTCCCATAGCAACACCATCAACAATCACCTTCGAATGTAAACCTAGCATTGCTAGTACATAGAAGTAATAAATCTTTTAAATGGGATTTGGGGAATGGGATAAAAAAGTTATGTGTAGTAATGTAATCATACAAAATGTCAACTGTTTTAAGCAAAGGTACATTAGTGAATAAAGAGTTTACATCAAAAGAACACTTCTTATTCATAATATTAATATCATCAAGAAAATACATATATCTTATCCCCTAAGAGAAGAGGTGTTGTAAAGCGAGTTCTATCAGTATTGTCTTACTATGTTTACTTAAAACAAACAAAATAATAATTTGACAATTCGCGTTTGAAAATCTGACATAAAAACTATGCACCTTTTTGAGAAAGTATAGAGTTTTTATTGAGATTAATATATTTGTTTTGCTAGATCACTTATGCATTTTAAAGTCAGTAACAAGTCTGATCAGGCTTTTTTGATGGACCACACTATAATATTAATTTCTACACTGTGTTCTGTCTAAGCAAATTTCAGTATTATATACTGGAAAAGATTAGTAAACACAAAGTCCTAAGCTTTAGTTTTATAGTCAGTGGTTTTCATTAACAAGCTGTGACAATATTCTATAGAAAAAATTCAAGTTTCCTACAAAATTCATATTTTGTCACTTATATGCAGTCATAAGCTTTATTTTTAACCATTATACCCAGCAATAAACGCGTGTATTTTTAAAACCAAGATGCAGAAATGCTAATACTCATGTCAGTCAGTCGCATATACTACTTAAATAGTTGTGTTCTAAGAGTCGGTTGATTTAATTGCGAAGCTTCCGTCGTCCACTTCTGTACAATATCTTCAATGCACGTTTAATCTGAATGAATTTATCTGAATTCTCCATGAATGATGATATAATTGTATCTCATGGCAACCATTGTCGTGACTGGTTGTTAGTTTATGTCACTATCGATCAAATTTTATTGACTTGAAGTTCAAACTTTCTTATCATGTGGTTTACTTTTTATTAGCTGGTAAATCTGGTCTATATTAATGTTAAAACAATAAGTCCCTTTGATGAATTTGAATTAGGCATTTGGAAGACAAATTTTGCGAGATGATGTCTTCTTTTTGTAGTTTTTTTGCAACACCTTTACAACTAACATGGTTCACAATAATTAGATAAAATACACGAGAATTACTGAGCTATATAGAACAAGAGTACATACTAATGACCAATCATATTTAAATGGGTCATGTAGTCCATAGTAGGCGAAGATGGAAGTCTAATGTTTTTTATACACATAGCTTAGGATGTATGTGATTAATCCAAAGGGCTCCCATCACCCTTAATAACCAATTTAAATTCGAGTTATGTGATGAGATAATTGTGAAGCAGTCATTAATATTGATTTTGTGACCTAACATTAATAAGTGCTTTGCAGTTGATAATGATGATGGATTTCTATTCAGATTAACCTATATAAGTGTCACCGCAACTGCAGGTGAACTTGTAGATACAGTTTGAAGTAGTTTCCACAGAATTTCGTCCTTTAATCGTAGGTACAGGGATTGAAAATGTTCAGCGTGTGAGGGAAAGAGATGCGGCGTTGAATTTGCGTTTGATGGCTGACCAAAGTCTTTGAGCTGTCAACTGCATTATCTAGTCACCCTTGAATGATGTGATAATGCTTCCAATTGTAATTGCACTAGGGACAGCTTATGTACCAAAGAAAGCTTTCTTCATTAAACTACCTTTAAAGAGTGACTAGATAATGCAGTTGACAGCTCAAAGACTTTGGTCAGCCATCAAACGCAAATTCAACGCCGCATCTCTTTCCCTCACACGCTGAACATTTTCAATCCCTGTACCTACGATTAAAGGACGAAATTCTGTGGAAACTACTTCAAACTGTATCTACAAGTTCACCTGCAGTTGCGGTGACACTTATATAGGTTAATCTGAATAGAAATCCATCATCATTATCAACTGCAAAGCACTTATTAATGTTAGGTCACAAAATCAATATTAATGACTGCTTCACAATTATCTCATCACATAACTCGAATTTAAATTGGTTATTAAGGGTGATGGGAGCCCTTTGGATTAATCACATACATCCTAAGCTATGTGTATAAAAAACATTAGACTTCCATCTTCGCCTACTATGGACTACATGACCCATTTAAATATGATTGGTCATTAGCATGTACGTTTGTTTCATGTTACTGAATAATTATCATACATTTTATTTTATTATTGTGAACTAAAATAATGGGTTTTTTAATTGCTAATTCAGTTGACTGCCAGGTTTTCTGAGATTTTCGGACATTTTTGGTGTTTTCTCTTTTTAAAGTTTCTGAGTTATCCCACCCAAATTGGTGTCCATAATTATCTGCATGCATTCATATGCGACGTTTGACACCGGAGGCTTCTCCTTCATGTTTTTGTTGAAACATCTAGGTGGATACCCATTTTCTAGTAGGGTTCCTAAGTACGGTTCCTAGGAAGACTCTCTTCATGAACCTAGAATTCAAAGGTGACATCTCAGCGAAAATTCTCAGAAAGCGCCTTTCTAAATGTCTGAAGAAGACATTTCCAACAGCCACTCTCCGTATCACATTCTCCTGCAGACAGTTAATCCAGTCTAACGCTAAGGACAAGATACCGCTTTTGGCCACTTCAGTGTGTATTTATCAGTTTACTTGCTTATGTGAAGGAAAGTATATCGGCCGTACGCGACGTCAAGTCCACAAACGTATTCTGTAACAATATCCAGCTTGGTTAGCCAGAGGAGAAAAAAAGAATAGCAGCAGCTCTATCCTCGAACACTTTGTCATCTCCGGACATCGAGGACCCCCACATGAATGCTTCACAGTGATACAGAGAGTCCCTCAATATCGTGCAAAGGGACTTCGGTTACTCCATCTGTACATAGCTGAAGCATTAGCTATTCGAGATCCGAAACCGGAGTTCTGCATTCAAAAGCGATACATACATTCCCTCTCCCTACTATGGCCAGAGTAAAGTCCTTTTTTTTTATTACGTAGGTTCACTATTATTATTAATACTTTTATTATCATTATTATTCCCATCATCCACATTTTATTACCACTCTATTACTGTTAATTAATAACATTGCTTTCCATACATATTTTATACAAAAACACTTTATATCCTTTCCACTAGTTCCTGTCCATTCTACACGAGCTTATTGATTATTCATTATCTCACACTTATTACGTCATGCCTACGTCTATCTCTTTTCTAACTTACAATTAGTTATCCCTTCTTACACCTTACATTATGTAATACAATCTTTCAATCACAAAGTTTACCAGTATCTGATTGGTCTAAAGATTTCTTTGTTTAATATAATTACGATTGTAGAGCTCATGAAAATGAATCGTCGAAAAGAAAATTTTCTTCGCTGTTTGTGCCTTTTTCTTATGACTCAATATGGGAATATTTCGTTCACTAGTGAATATCGGGTTAGTTTCGAAGTGTTGGCTTATAAGAAATCCAGGTCGAATGTGAGGACAAATACTTGCCGATGACATTGGCTGAAGGTCACTCTATGTATCGCTAGTTGACCATTGGATTCCTTCCCTATGGATGAATAGTTGATGAGTTCGCCTTGTAACCTCAAGATCATGGGCTAGATTCCTGTTCGGGTTGTTGATGCAAATGAGTCGATGCTTCAGTGTTAGAACGGGCGGCAACCATGCCTCACGTAGTCCCGGAATTAATCTTTGGTCGACTGACTTCTCAACATCTCTAGACCATTAGTAAGGCCGATAAACAGGGAAGGTTGGACAGGAGTTTACCAGCTCCACTCTGTAAAACAAAATAAAAAATGTCCACTGCTACTGAATTTTCAAAACTGCAGCTTTAGGCCTTATGTTCCACTTGGGATATCAAGGAATAAAATGATAGTAAAACCATGAACGCGTATTCCTATTGTGTCTAAAATTATAAGGAGACGGATGACCAGTACTCCCTGGTTTTCCAGTTTTCCTCCAGATGATATCACTTCATGATCGGAAACTTGACACCAATCAAATATTTGCTAACTAGCATTTGAAAACTAATCGAATTCATTTGATCCGAGTCATTCACGCATATACACCGCTTTTCAGTCCAGTCATCAGTATTCACTTAAATAATTGACAGTGAATCACTGCATCACATCCTCATTCTCATTGCTAATTAAATTATTTGCACACTTAGTTATTAGGATTAGTAATATTACGGAGGAACATTATTCATGTGTTAATTAGTTGACTAATATAGTAATCGCTATTAAACAATTAAACTTTATAAATACACAACTAACTACTTGTGTGGTATTAGAAAGATCAACATAAGGTTAACCACCCTCATCCACCGTTTTCCATTTACCGAACTTATAGTCACTATTGGAATTAATGATTCCGGAGAAGAAATCATACCACAGTGTACTAATTAATGCATGACAGATTACACTAAGCTAATGAAACCTACACACGGAACTGCAATTCGCTTTTCACAGCACAGCATAACATGGCATATTTTAACATTATCCAGAGTAAATGATATTGGTGAATAGAAGTTAAATCCAAAATCTATAACAGTTGGTTAGATACAAACAGAGAGAAATGAAAATATTGACACTCAGTGTCAGCTATTAGAAAAAAAACATGTAATATTGGAAAATAATTGAAGGCTGTATCGGTGATATTTATTTAAGTTCTTGCAACAACAAGAATAATTCAATATATGTTGACGAAATAATTAAGACACATAATAATTCCCATTGCAGCATTAAGAAAACAATATTCAGCGAAGAGATTCCTTTCAACGAATTTATTAATATTCAATCGTTGACTTGTATGAATTAGATTTGTTTCAACGACTTGATCACAGATTGATATCAGTTAGAGAACAATTGGAAACCAGGCAGTATTGGACAGCTGTTTCATCCTAGTTTGAGAATCATCAGCGGTACGCTCTGAATCATGAATCGGTGGAACCTAGAATTCATAAGTGAAAACACAGTTTTCTTAGTTCAGCGAAGAAATTTCTTTTCAACGACTTCATTGCAAGCTGTACAGCCGTATTTATATTACAGAAAAAGTGATTAAGTGGCACTAAATAATTGCTCAGTCAATATACACATATAAGTGATAAGAATAACGATAATTAAAATGTTGTAAGAGGTAGAGTTGAAGTGGATGAATTACAAAATTATTACAGATTGTTTTATAAGTGAATTGATATCAAAAATATTTTTTTTAATGTTTGCTATCTGCTATCTATGCGAGTAAATTGATTTAAATGGCATGAACATCGGCTTACCAACTGAATATCTTAAACAATTTTTATTGAGATGCACTCTGAATGTGCAATTTAGATTTAATGAAGTCATTTACAATCAAAGGGATGGCTCCGCCATGGGGTCTACTTTAGGACCGCTCTTAGCGGATGTCTTCATGACAAGCTTAGAGAACGGCCCACTAAAGGAAACCATCGAGAGTGCGTTTATGTATAAAAGATATATAGATGATACTTTTATTGTCTGTGAGGAAAACTCTTCAACTGCCGAACTTCTTGGAATATTCAATGGTTCTCACCTATCTTTGCTTTTCACGGTCGAAGAAGAGTCGAATTCATCGTTTCACTTCCTTGACGTTAAGTTACATAGAAGAGAGAATGGAACGCTGTTAAGGTCGATTTACCGAAAGCCAACATTCATGGGGCAGTACACCAACTTCAACAGTTGGGTAGCTTTAGGGAGAAAGAGAAATCTTATTCATTCCTTATGCTCCAGAATCCGTAAATTCTGCTCTACAGAGACAATTGGTAGTGAACTAGATAGCCTTCAATCAAATCTCCTTAACAATGGATATCCTATTAGGTTTATTGAACGTGACATAAAGAAAGAATCCCCCATAGAAATCACAGTGCCGAAGAAAAATCTGTTTGAGTCTTGCATTCAAAGGTGACACCATTTCTCAATTGATCAAAAGTCGATTATCTAAATGTATCAAACGTACTTTTCCTGCAGCTGACTTGCAAGTAGTTTCACCAGCCGAAATATGATTAGACAATGCGTCAAGCATAGATTACCGCTTATTTCCACATCTATTTGCATTTACTCTTTTACCTAAACCTGTGGAGCTGATTATATTGGACGTTGTAAGCGTACTCTCCGAAAACGTGTAGCTGAACACTATCCGGTTTGGTTAATGAAAGGCGAATGTCAAACTGCGAAGTCGTCTATTTGTGATCACCTGTTAGAGTCAGGTCATTCAGCCCCACGTGTTTCATCCTTCAAGGTTATCTACATGGCGAAATCGAATCGATCCCAAAATTTACGTTTTCTTCACTTATACATATCCGAAGCTTTAGCTATACATGAACAGAAACCTAAATTATGTGTTTAAAAGCGTTTCGTCAAACCCCTTTCTTTACCTTGGTCATAGTAATGTTCTTTCTAGTTTTTATTTTATTTTACCACTTGAATTCATTCCAATTCAATTCACCTCTTCATTATTATCGTAATCGTACTCCTAATTTTTAAAATCTTTAGACAACGCTTGACATTAAAAAAAATATTTTTGATATCAATTCACTTATAAAACAATCTGTAATAATTTTGTAATTCATCCACTTCAACTCTACCTCTTACAACATTTTAATTATCGTTATTCTTATCACTTATATGTGTATATTGATTGAGCAATTATTTAGTGCCACTTAATCACTTTTTCTGTAATATAAATACGGCTGTACAGCTTGAAAATGAAGTCGTTGAAAAGAAATTTCTTCGCTGAACTAAGAAAACTGTGTTTTCACTTATGAATTCTAGGTTCCACCGATTCATGATTCAGAGCGTACCGCTGATGATTCTCAAACTAGGATGAAACAGCTGTCCAATACTGCCTGGTTTTCAATTGTTCTCTAACTGATATCAATCTGTGATCAACTCGTTTAAATGAATTTACTGATAAATAGATTCGTTGAAAAGAGTCTCTTCGCTGAATATTGTGTTCCTAATTAAAACATTGTCAGTTATGTTAGACACATTCATTAGACTGTGTTCGAAAGAGAGAGATTTTGCATCATGGAAAGGATATCAGTTCCTTTCACGTTACTAATACGCTTTTACAGAAAGTTTCACGAATCACGGAACCCTTGATTAAGATCATTCAACCGATTCCCGACAGCCACCTAAAAGTCATTTGAAGATGTATAGAGCATTAACAACTACAGTCCAGCTATAAATGCACTGGTTAAGCAAAAGTTATTTAAATTTTGTGTGCTGCTGTTTACTTGGTATTTATATATAAAATAATCCACTCTACTGCATTTAGGAAGATTATCTGTGCTCTCAGGATGCCTTGTTCAACGGTTTTGTGAAATGCACAATAGTTCGCTGTGTCTTTACAGTCTTACGTCTGCTAGACTTATAAACTGAAAATGGAAGCCATTAACGGGTGAACGGTTTTTAAACATAGGTGTCTGCGTCGTATCTCATTTATTAGCAACTGGGATACGCTCAGTAATGGAGACGTTTTGTGTAGAATAAATGCTAAGAAATGATGGGAATTCAATAGGTGGGCAAGTGAAGTTGTAGACCAGCAGAATATCTTCCTAAAGACATTCAGAATCAAAGACTGGAGACTTTGTATGCAATCTCTTCCCAATCACATAGATGTATTCAAATCAGAGACAATAAAGAATCTCATGATAATACTCAGTTTTCGTCTCGGTTAATCAGAGCGTAATATTTTCAACAGCTGTAGGCTTCTACGAATTTCCACGCATAAAATCCAGTTCCTTTCGGTTAAGTCCACGTTCTTCTGAAATATCTAATATTCTAAGGCTGTTTTATACATGACAGCAGAGCAGATATCAATTCCAAATAAATGTGGAGTATTGATTACTAGTAATAGTCAATACCAGAGTTGGATAGGGGAAGACAGTAGGCAAAGTGAAGCTTCTGAACATATGATCTATGCATGTTGACATTCATCGACAAGTTACACCAACAATTTTGATGTGAACTCATGTTTCTATCGTGATTTGAATTAACAAATATCAGACTACTGAAGCTATTCAGAAAACAAGTGATTTTCAGTCTAGAAGTTCCAAGATGCATAAGATGCGTCTAGACACTTACCTAGATGAATGATGACGTAATAACCTGACGACTATACAGGATTCGTCAACAACTACTCAAGAAATCTCAAGGATTACTGGAATTTGCCATATGTGTCAATTGGATTCAAGGACATTTTTCATTTTCAACTACGAAAGAGCCAGATTTCAGTTGGTATTCATGGAAAACGGCATTCCACAATTAGAGGAATTGATGAACAGCTTTGCGATGACTATAAATGGAAGTACTACAATCCTAAAAATTATGTCAGTTGAAGCGGTTGCCTGATATTGTTATGCATGTGGCCCAGGAAACACTGCTGAACGAAGTGTCAGCCATTGCAGCACAGAGAATATCACAAGAATTGAACCGAAACTGATACAAACCATAAACTTAAAAATCATATCGAGCATAAAAATAAAAGCGGCTGGAAAAAAGATATATTTCATCAGAAAGGAAGTAAACCGTAGCCGTAAGCAAGACGAAAAAATACAAAACAACATCACGGATAACAACATAAGAAAACATTCAGAAACAAAAAACGCGATATCGAAGATACATTTAAAATTATATAATACTGTAGCATTGACTATTCAAAAAACACAGCATAAACATAAGTAGAGAAAATGAAGTCATATATCACACAATCAACCTTTTATTTGATGATAACTGACACAGTAGGAGTAGGGAAATGATAGAGCGAGAAAATGGAAAAGTCATCTACAAAGAAAGGATGAAGATGACGTTGAGGAGTAGTAATAAACTATGATGGAGATAAGAATGGTGAATTAGTGGTGCAGATATCCATGGCGGCAGACAGAGCGGTGGAACAGGGAGATAGACAGAGTATTGACAGATTGATTGGCAGATCTATTTGTCTTTGCAATTCCCATCAACACAACTCTGGCTGCAACACTCAGCGTCACTCTGACACACTGATTTCGATGGAAGACACTCACTCGGGCCCCTGACACACGCACCTTCTCTCTCATTCACCATTTTGCATTCGTGTGGAGGACAGCAGTTTCGCGATCCACTCATATCACAGAATTTACCCACATCCAGACAGTCGCCATCCACGTTGGTCGCCTTCACACTACCTGAAATGCAATTTCACACAGCAAAAATTAATTCCTTATCTCACATACACTCACTCACTCACTCACACACACACACACGCACACAATAATCATTGTCATCTCAATCAACATCAACCAACCTTATCAATGCTATCGACACATCCATTTTTGCAGTATACACATATTCATTCACATTTCATGCACAGTGACACACCTATCACAGATTTGTTCAGTTCGCCTGATGTAGGATAGTATTCACTGCACTCCACTGCACCATCATTCATTAACACCATGCAAAAATGCATAACTTCACAAAATATGGCTACTTCTGCGCACTAAGTAACACAGATCAGGAGAAATTGAAGACATGAACTGACAAGTTACATTTCGGCTATTGTCACTCATTCACACATTCACACATTCACTCACCGTGTATGCTGCAGACGACGATGACAAGGACAGTGACCAAGCAGAAGACCAGATACTGTTGCATCTCTCCTCCAACCGAAACAGCTATTCACCGTGTATTCTGGTTGAACAAGTCACTCAATCACTCACTCACTCACTCACTCACCCACTTATATACCCATCACTCATCTACCCAACCATTCACACATCACTCACCAGATTGTGCATTGACACTAACACGCCAATCTCGTCGATACTCATGTGACGATCATTGAGACTGTCTTGTCGATGTCATTGTTTGTCAGCCACTCGCTCATTTCTCTCAACACACCACATCACATAACACACACCGCACACTCCACACACACCACAGCACAGCACACCACATCAGGCCAACTGCCACCCACCCACCACACCATCAATCATATTTCGTCTCGTGTGACTTCGTGTCTGAGTTTCGTGCGTGGATTCATTCTCATCGTCTTAACTGCGCTTTTTGCATTATGCAGGATGAATCATTTGCATGTGTGACACGCTCACGTTTTACACTGACATTGTCACTCTTCATCAATTAACAGAATACTAATTACGTTATATTATGGTGGAACGTTCGCAAATAATTAGCTTATTATCAAAACAGCTTCATTCGTCCTTGTCAAATAATGTCACGTTCTTATAAAATCCATACCTAGACACACGAGCCATTACCATGAACTAGTTCGTCGCCATTATGTTTGTAATCTAGAGGACTTCAAATGTTTATTACATTGGTTCATGTCATTTTTCTCTGATATCTCCTGCTCTTTACCCACAGTGTCATTTTCATGACAATAATTCATCTAACCTTAAGGTGACTAAGTCAAGAAAGTTTGATATCACCCATTCTCTATGTTTACACAATAGTAATTCTTCTATTCCAACTATTATTCTTCAACACTTCCACCTAAAGTTTCACAGGAAAACAAAGAGAGACTATTTGCAATTCAATGAGCAATGGCCACGACAGGGATTCGCGATTTAGGGATAAACCAAAATAACATAAGACAATCATTCAGTGTATTACAGCTGTTAGGTGTGACAAATTGTTAGTGGTCATATTTACTTGACAGTGAAGTCTGATGCACTTGACAGAGGTCATTGTGAGGCAATCAATAGAACCAGATGGCGTGTATCCCAGTGGTGTTCCTCCTCGACAGATTTGCTCATCCCGTATTTAACTGTTATTTGGAATGCGGATACGAACTTCCCTTTAGTTATCAGAATCATTTTACCAATAATCTCAGTGAGAGGCGAGTCGACAATGTGAACGACACCTTGAATTCTTAGTGACCAGTCTAACTTGAAATGACTGAGCGACGTGATATGCATTAGAGGACATCGTGTTGCTGGAACAGTGAGTGATACCAAAATATATTGGATTCTCTGTCTTGAACTCGGAAATCAAGAAGACAGAAAAATAGTGACAATATCCTGCTACACATATAAGGATTCATAATAACATGCTGTTCGCACTTTATTCTCATTCACCATCTTGAGCTATATTCACAGGTTTCGGTGAAGTATAACATTCCCGAAGAGAGATTACGAAACTGAGTGGAAGCATTCAGAAAGTAGAGGAAGAGAGAATGTGGACAGTGAATGAGATGTCAGTTGAAAGAGTGAAGCAGGCCACTGTTTTGAAAATATTTCAGTCAGAAGTACGATGACCACATATTATTGAACGTAGCTTGATCCACTAAAGAATACTGTGAGAGTGTCTGACATATCGAATCAGTGTGCTCACATCGACTTCTCCTCCTTCTGAAAGCTGGCTGGATGCTAATTACACTCTTATTACACTGAGTTGAACAGAAACACACATAAGACGAGTGTTATTGGTCAATAAGTTGGGCAGTATATTCTTTTATAGTAAAATAAATAACTTGCTATAATGTGAATTTAGTATATTCTAAGATTACTTATCACCCTCTGATTTGACTGGTAATAATATCTTCCATATCTTTGGTATTCGCTCTTATTGCACATGTTCGGTGTAGATTCAATGAACAAGGCAGGACTCAGTAGTCACTCTGTCTCTCCAACTGCCTATAATGCTGACAAGAATTTGGACTCTGTCCCACAATAATGTTTGTCATACCGAGAGTCAGTCAGGATAACAGTAAGACAAACAATGACTCCTGCTTCTAGAAGCTCTGAGGACAGAATCATGGGTGTCGTCGGAAATCCTCGCTTCACTGTTGCAGAAGGATTGTGGAGCAGGGAGTGTAACTTCCGGGTTCGCGAATAATTCGCGAATGGTTACAGTTATAATTCAGTCTGGTTCAATGGCTTCAGATTACTGACGCGATATTTGTGCAGCTCTAAGAAGGAAAACAAGCCATGGCATCGCCACTTTCATCAGTTCTCAGTGGACTACTTTCAATTATGTGAGTTTTATATTCTCAGGTGAAAAAATCAATCAATTTCATCGCTGTGAAATGTCGGTCGAAACACCATTCTGGGAACAACCACATTTTGCACTGTGAACATTTATATCGTAGCCGCTTGTAGTCTGTTCGAAGCATTCTGATTTGCTGAGGAATTCACTCATTTTGCTGCCATCTTCCTTGGAAAATCTTTATCAGTGGCTATTGGAGGTTCCAGTCTCACTGACTGCAGTTTCCTCACATCAGTGATTGATGGCAATAACACCAACCTTTCAACTCAGCTAGACAACATTCTTGATTTGCTGTTCACAAATGACTTCGGGATATAACCAGATCAGCAAAGAAACCCACTTCTAAATTCTCACCGTCTTATCATACGAATAGTCGGAAAACAGATATGTGAAAATCTACATAAAAGAAGCTACTGTCACATCGTGAAGAAAACTCGAAATAAGTGTTATTCTCAGGACAATACACAGAAACTCAGGAGCATGTTATAAGATACAGACAGGGTGGGACATACTGATTCAAGAAATACAGGATGACATAAATCTCAAATTTCGTTTGGATATTTATTGTCCGAAATAGGCAGGCTTCTTAAGATCTCATCTCCTCTTTTCTTCTCACCTCAACATGCCTCGTCTCGTCGGAAGAATCAAGTGGTACATGACATTTTCTTACTATCGCCAGTAAGCCGATTGTTTCAATGCCGATCACATCTCAGTCAGATGGCTCCAAAATCAACAGCTGACCATCAGAAATTAGTCAGTGATCCTTGTCAAATGGTCTCAGGCTATTTTTCGAATTTCACTTTCAGACACAAGCTCGATATAGATGAACTAGTTCTTTCCCGTGATACTCGCATTACAGAAGGTATTGAAGTTGAATCTGCGTCAAAGGCTAGAGAGATAGACTGGATAGTTTCTTTCCACTGATCCTTCCCGGTCTTGTCACACCGTGTTAATTTCTGAAAATTCACCTCATCTAAAATCCTACTTCGGGAAGTTGACATAATCTGGTATCACTCAGTGTCTACATTTTCAATTCATTGATTCATGTATTCGGGCCATTGTTCTTTATTACTTCCCCATCTCTATCTTTCCTCGGTGACCTGAGAAGGGTGATATTGCACTGTGAAGAGCTTCAGAAGCATACCTGATTTCGAAGAAGAAGTTATCGAATATTATCTTATTCAACTCCAAGCATTCTGGCTATACACAACTATCTGCTTCCGTCTAATCACGTTGAATAAGAAGGCATTTTAAAGACTTCATTGTTGTACAACTAATCAAGAAGACTTCGTCACATCTTATTTGGCACACGATTGGTAAGAAACGTCTTACACAAGGAACAAGTATGATACTGTGAAACATTAAGTAAAAGGCATTTACAACTACATTTTCATCTCGGAAATTAATATCGTAGCTGCTTGTAGTCTGTTTGAACTGTTCTGATTTGCTGCCGAATTCCCTCATTTTGCTGCCACCTGGTGCCACCTGGGAATTTCAGTCTCGTTGACTGCAGTTTCCTAGCGTGATTGTTTGATGAATATATTACCAATTTTCCTACTCAGCTAGACAGAATTCTTGAATTCGGCATGTACCCAGTTCAACAATGAGTCCCACCACTGAATTCCCACCATTTTATCACACGAATATTTGCAAAGCAAATATATGGAAAGCTAAACATATTGATCTACTCGCACATTTGAAAGTAACCTCGAAATATATGTTATTTTCAGGGAAATACGCAGTGATCCTTATATGATGGTTTTAAACATTTTATTAAATTTTCATTTCCAGCCGGAAGCTCTTTTCGCACGAAATATTTAAATGCCATGACACTTACTACCCTTTCTTTCATCAAAATAATACTTTTAGTATTCCTCGTATATTTTAAGCTTACATTCGATATCATATTGACGTCGTTATCAATGCAAATACTCTCCTAAATATTCAGCAACATGCTATATAATGTGAAGAGAAAATCACTGCCAGTAGTGAAATAAATGCCAAGAATAACGGATTGAATCAACAATATTATTTGATATAAAGTCACTAAAACTATAATTATTCATAAGCAAAGCTAATGTTAGTGCATAACGTGAACGTGTCGTACATGCACATGATTCCTCCTGCATAATGCAAAAAGCGCAGTTAAGACGATGACAGTGAATCCGCGCACGAAACTCAGACACGAAGTCACACGAGACGAAATATGATTGATGGTGTGGTGGGTGGGTGGCAGTTGGCCTGATGTGGTGTGCTGTGCTGTGGTGTGTGTGGAGTGTGCGGTGTGTGTTATGTGATGTGGTGTGTTGAGAGAAATGAGCCAGTGGCTGACAAACAGTGACATCGACAAGACAGTCTCAATGATCGTCACATGAGTATCGACGAGATTGGCGTGTTAGTGTCAATGCACAATCTGGTGAGTGATGTGTGAATGGTTGGGTAGATGAGTGATGGGTATATAAGTGGGTGAGTGAGTGAGTGAGTGAGTGATTGAGTGACTTGTTCAACCAGAATACACGGTGAATAGCTGTTTCGGTTGGAGGAGAGATGCAACAGTATCTGGTCTTCTGCTTGGTCACTGTCCTTGTCATCGTCGTCTGCAGCATACACGGTGAGTGACTGAGTGAGTGAGTGACAATCGCCGAAATGTCACTTGTCAGTTCATGTCTGCAATTTATCCTGATCTGTGTTACTTAGTGCGCAGAAGTAGGCATATTTTGTGAAGTTGTGCATTTTTGCATGGTGTTAATGAATGATGGTGCAGTGGAGTGCAGTGAATACTATCCTACATCAGGCGAACTGAACAAATCTGTGATAGGTGTGTCACTGTGCATGAAATGTGAATGAATATGTGTATACTGCAAAAATGGATGTGTCGATAGCATTGATAAGGTTGGTTGATGTTGATTGAGATGACAATGATTATTGTGTGCGTGTGTGTGTGTGTGAGTGAGTGAGTGAGTGTATGTGAGATAAGGAATTAATTTTTGCTGTGTGAAATTGCATTTCAGGTAGTGTGAAGGCGACCAACGTGGATGGCGACTGTCTGGATGTGGGTAAATTCTGTGATATGAGTGGATCGCGAAACTGCTGTCCTCCACACGAATGCAAAATGGTGAATGAGAGAGAAGGTGCGTGTGTCAGGGGCCCGAGTGAGTGTCTTCCATCGAAATCAGTGTGTCAGAGTGACGCTGAGTGTTGCAGCCAGAGTTGTGTTGATGGGAATTGCAAAGACAAATAGATCTGCCAATCAATCAATCTGTCAATACTCTGTCTATCTCCCTGTTCCACCGCTCTGTCTGCCGCCATGGATATCTGCACCACTAATTCACCATTCTTATCTCCATCATAGTTTATTACTACTCCTCAACGTCATCTTCATCCTTTCTTTGTAGATGACTTTTCCATTTTCTCGCTCTATCATTTCCCTACTCCTACTGTGTCAGTTGTCATCAAATAAAAGGTTGATTGTGTGATATATGACTTCATTTTCTCTACTTATGTTTATGCTGTGTTTTTTGAATAGTCAATGCTACAGTATTATATAATTTTAAATGTATCTTCGATATCGCGTTTTTTGTTTCTGAATGTTTTCTTATGTTGTTATCCGTGATGTTGTTTTGTATTTTTTCGTCTTGCTTACGGCTACGGTTTACTTCCTTTCTGATGAAATATATCTTTTTTCCAGCCGCTTTTATTTTTATGCTCGATATGATTTTTAAGTTTATGGTTTGTATCAGTTTCGGTTCAATTCTTGTGATATTCTCTGTGCTGCAATGGCTGACACTTCGTTCAGCAGTGTTTCCTGGGCCACATGCATAACAATATCAGGCAACCGCTTCAACTGACATAATTTTTAGGATTGTAGTACTTCCATTTATAGTCATCGCAAAGCTGTTCATCAATTCCTCTAATTGTGGAATGCCGTTTTCCATGAATACCAACTGAAATCTGGCTCTTTCGTAGTTGAAAATGAAAAATGTCCTTGAATCCAATTGACACATATGGCAAATTCCAGTAATCCTTGAGATTTCTTGAGTAGTTGTTGACGAATCCTGTATAGTCGTCAGGTTATTACGTCATCATTCATCTAGGTAAGTGTCTAAACGCATCTTATGCATCCTGGAACTTCTAGACTGAAAATCACTTGTTTTCTGAATAGCTTCAGTAGTCTGATATTTGTTAATTCAAATCACGATAGAAACATGAGTTCACATCAAAATTGTTGGTGTAACTTGTCGATGAATGTCAACATGCATAGATCATATGTTCAGAAGCTTCACTTTGCCTACTGTCTTCCCCTATCCAACTCTGGTATTGACTATTACTAGTAATCAATACTCCACATTTATTTGGAATTGATATCTGCTCTGCTGTCATGTATAAAACAGCCTTAGAATATTAGATATTTCAGAAGAACGTGGACTTAACCGAAAGGAACTGGATTTTATGCGTGGAAATTCGTAGAAGCCTACAGCTGTTGAAAATATTACGCTTTGATTAACCGAGACGAAAACTGAGTATTATCATGGGATTCTTTATTGTCTCTGATTTGAATACATCTATGTGATTGGGAAGAGATTGCATACAAAGTCTCCAGTCTTTGATTCTGAATGTCTTTAGGAAGATATTCTGCTGGTTTACAACTTCACTTGCCCACCTTTTGAATTTCCATCATTTCTTAGCACTTATTCTAGACAAAACGTCTCCATCACTGAGCGTATCCCAGTTGCTAATAAATGAGACACGACGCTGACACCTATGTTTGAAAACCGTTCAGCCGTTAATAGCTTCCATTTTCAGTTCTTAAGTCTAGCAGACGTAAGACTGTAAAGACACAGCGAACTATTGTGCATTTCACAAAACCGTTGAACAAGGCATCCTGAGAGCACAGATAATCTTCCTAAATGCAGTAGAGTGGATTATTTTATATATAAATACCAAGTAAACAGCAGCACACAAAATTTAAATAACTTTTGCTTAACCAGTGCATTTATAGCTGGACTGTAGTTGTTAATGCTCTATACATCTTCAAATGACTTTTAGGTGGCTGTTGGGAATCGGTTGAATGATCTTAATCAAGGGTTCCGTGATTCGTGAAACTTTCTGTGAAAGCGTATTAGTAACGTGAAAGGAACTGATATCCTTTCCATGATGCAAAATCTCTCTCTTTCGAACACAGTCTAATGAATGTGTCTAACATAACTGACAATGTTTTAATTAGGAACACAATATTCAGCGAAGAGACTCTTTTCAACGAATCTATTTATCAGTAAATTCATTTAAACGAGTTGATCACAGATTGATATCAGTTAGAGAACAATTGAAAACCAGGCAGTATTGGACAGCTGTTTCATCCTAGTTTGAGAATCATCAGCGGTACGCTCTGAATCATGAATCGGTGGAACCTAGAATTCATAAGTGAAAACACAGTTTTCTTAGTTCAGCGAAGAAATTTCTTTTCAACGACTTCATTTTCAAGCTGTACTGTCGTATTTATATTACAGAAAAAGTGATTAAGTGGCACTAAATAATTGCTCAATCAATATACACATATAAGTGATAAGAATAACGATAATTAAAATGTTGTAAGAGGTAGAGTTGAAGTGGATGAATTACAAAATTATTACAGATTGTTTTATAAGTGAATTGATATCAAAAATATTTTTTTTAATGTCAAGCGTTGTCTAAAGATTTTAAAAATTAGGAGTACGATTACGATAATAATGAAGAGGTGAATTGAATTGGAATGAATTCAAGTGGTAAAATAAAATAAAAACTAGAAAGAACATTACTATGACCAAGGTAAAGAAAGGGGTTTGACGAAACGCTTTTAAACACATAATTTAGGTTTCTGTTCATGTATAGCTAAAGCTTCGGATATGTATAAGTGAAGAAAACGTAAATTTTGGGATCGATTCGATTTCGCCATGTAGATAACCTTGAAGGATGAAACACGTGGGGCTGAATGACCTGACTCTAACAGGTGATCACAAATAGACGACTTCGCAGTTTGACATTCGCCTTTCTTAAACCAAACCAGATAGTGTTCAGCTACACGTTTTCGGAGAGTACGCTTACAACGTCCAATATAATCAGCTCCACAGGTTTAGGTAAAAGAGTAAATGCAAATAGATGTGGAAATAAGCGGTAATCTATGCTTGACGCATTGTCTAATCATATTTCGGCTGGTGAAACTACTTGCAAGTCAGCTGCAGGAAAAGTACGTTTGATACATTTAGATAATCGACTTTTGATCAATTGAGAAATGGTGTCACCTTTGAATGCAAGACTCAAACAGATTTTTCTTCGGCACTGTGATTTCTATGGGGGATTCTTTCTTCATGTCACGTTCAATAAACCTAATAGGATATCCATTGTTAAGGAGATTTGATTGAAGGCTTTCTAGTTCACTACCAATTGTCTCTGTAGAGCAGAATTTACGGATTCTGGAGCATAAGGAATGAATAAGATTTCTCTTTCTCCCTAAAGCTACCCAACTGTTGAAGTTGGTGTACTGCCCCATGAATGTTGGCTTTCGGTAAATCGACCTTAACAGCGTTCCATTCTCTCTTCTATGTAACTTAACGTCAAGGAAGTGAAACGATGAATTCGACTCTTCTTCGACTGTGAAAAGCAAAGATAGGTGAGAACCATTGAATATTCCAAGAAGTTCGGCAGTTGAAGAGTTTTCCTCACAGACAATAAAAGTATCATCTATATATCTTTTATACATAAACGCACTCTCGATGGTTTCCTTTAGTGGGCCGTTCTCTAAGCTTGTCATGAAGACATCCGCTAAGAGCGGTCCTAAAGTAGACCCCATGGCGGAGCCATCCCTTTGATTGTAAATGACTTCATTAAATCTAAATTGCACATTCAGAGTGCATCTCAATAAAAATTGTTTAAGATATTCAGTTGGTAAGCCGATGTTCATGCCATTTAAATCAATTTACTCGCATAGATAGCAGATAGCAAACATTAAAAAAAATATTTTTGATATCAATTCACTTATAAAACAATCTGTAATAATTTTGTAATTCATCCACTTCAACTCTACCTCTTACAACATTTTAATTATCGTTATTCTTATCACTTATATGTGTATATTGATTGAGCAATTATTTAGTGCCACTTAATCACTTTTTCTGTAATATAAATACGACTGTACAGCTTGAAAATGAAGTCGTTGAAAAGAAATTTCTTCGCTGAACTAAGAAAACTGTGTTTTCACTTATGAATTCTAGGTTCCACCGATTCATGATTCAGAGCGTACCGCTGATGATTCTCAAACTAGGATGAAACAGCTGTCCAATACTGCCTGGTTTTCAATTGTTCTCTAACTGATATCAATCTGTGATCAACTCGTTTAAATGAATTTACTGATAAATAGATTCGTTGAAAAGAGTCTCTTCGCTGAATATTGTGTTCCTAATTAAAACATTGTCAGTTATGTTAGACACATTCATTAGACTGTGTTCGAAAGAGAGAGATTTTGCATCATGGAAAGGATATCAGTTCCTTTCACGTTACTAATACGCTTTCACAGAAAGTTTCACGAATCACGGAACCCTTGATTAAGATCATTCAACCGATTCCCAACAGCCACCTAAAAGTCATTTGAAGATGTATAGAGCATTAACAACTACAGTCCAGCTATAAATGCACTGGTTAAGCAAAAGTTATTTAAATTTTGTGTGCTGCTGTTTACTTGGTATTTATATATAAAATAATCCACTCTACTGCATTTAGGAAGATTATCTGTGCTCTCAGGATGCCTTGTTCAACGGTTTTGTGAAATGCACAATAGTTCGCTGTGTCTTTACAGTCTTACGTCTGCTAGACTTAAGAACTGAAAATGGAAGCTATTAACGGCTGAACGGTTTTCAAACATAGGTGTCAGCGTCGTGTCTCATTTATTAGCAACTGGGATACGCTCAGTGATGGAGACGTTTTGTCTAGAATAAGTGCTAAGAAATGATGGAAATTCAAAAGGTGGGCAAGTGAAGTTGTAAACCAGCAGAATATCTTCCTAAAGACATTCAGAATCAAAGACTGGAGACTTTGTATGCAATCTCTTCCCAATCACATAGATGTATTCAAATCAGGGACAATAAAGAATCTCATGATAATACTCAGTTTTCGTCTCGGTTAATCAGAGCGTAATATTTTCAACAGCTGTAGGCTTCTACGAATTTCCACGCATAAAATCCAGTTCCTTTCGGTTAAGTCCACGTTCTTCTGAAATATCTAATATTCTAAGGCTGTTTTATACATGACAGCAGAGCAGATATCAATTCCAAATAAATGTGGAGTATTGATTACTAGTAATAGTCAATACCAGAGTTGGATAGGGGAAGACAGTAGGCAAAGTGAAGCTTCTGAACATATGATCTATGCATGTTGACATTCATCGACAAGTTACACCAACAATTTTGATGTGAACTCATGTTTCTATCGTGATTTGAATTAACAAATATCAGACTACTGAAGCTATTCAGAAAACAAGTGATTTTCAGTCTAGAAGTTCCAAGATGCATAAGATGCGTCTAGACACTTACCTAGATGAATGATGACGTAATAACCTGACGACTATACAGGATTCGTCAACAACTACTCAAGAAATCTCAAGGATTACTGGAATTTGCCATATGTGTCAATTGGATTCAAGGACATTTTTCATTTTCAACTACGAAAGAGCCAGATTTCAGTTGGTATTCATGGAAAACGGCATTCCACAATTAGAGGAATTGATGAACAGCTTTGCGATGACTATAAATGGAAGTACTACAATCCTAAAAATTATGTCAGTTGAAGCGGTTGCCTGATATTGTTATGCCTGTGGCCCAGGAAACACTGCTGAAAGAAGTGTCAGCCATTGCAGCACAGAGAATATCACAAGAATTGAACCGAAACTGATACAAACCATAAACTTAAAAATCATATCGAGCATAAAAATAAAAGCGGCTGGAAAAAAGATATATTTCATCAGAAAGGAAGTAAACCGTAGCCGTAAGCAAGACGAAAAAATACAAAACAACATCACGGATAACAACATAAGAAAACATTCAGAAACAAAAAACGCGATATCGAAGATACATTTAAAATTATATAATACTGTAGCATTGACTATTCAAAAAACACAGCATAAACATAAGTAGAGAAAATGAAGTCATATATCACACAATCAACCTTTTATTTGATGACAACTGACACAGTAGGAGTAGGGAAATGATAGAGCGAGAAAATGGAAAAGTCATCTACAAAGAAAGGATGAAGATGACGTTGAGGAGTAGTAATAAACTATGATGGAGATAAGAATGGTGAATTAGTGGTGCAGATATCCATGGCGGCAGACAGAGCGGTGGAACAGGGAGATAGACAGAGTATTGACAGATTGATTGGCAGATCTATTTGTCTTTGCAATTCCCATCAACACAACTCTGGCTGCAACACTCAGCGTCACTCTGACACACTGATTTCGATGGAAGACACTCACTCGGGCCCCTGACACACGCACCTTCTCTCTCATTCAACATTTTGCATTCGTGTGGAGGACAGCAGTTTCGCGATCCACTCATATCACAGAATTTACCCACATCCAGACAGTCGCCATCCACGTTGGTCGCCTTCACACTACCTGAAATGCAATTTCACACAGCAAAAATTAATTCCTTATCTCACATACACTCACTCACTCACTCACTCACACACACACACACGCACACAATAATCATTGTCATCTCAATCAACATCAACCAACCTTATCAATGCTATCGACACATCCATTTTTGCAGTATACACATATTCATTCACATTTCATGCACAGTGACACACCTATCACAGATTTGTTCAGTTCGCCTGATGTAGGATAGTATTCACTGCACTCCACTGCACCATCATTCATTAACACCATGCAAAAATGCACAACTTCACAAAATATGCCTACTTCTGCGCACTAAGTAACACAGATCAGGATAAATTGCAGACATGAACTGACAAGTGACATTTCGGCGATTGTCACTCACTCACTCAGTCACTCACCGTGTATGCTGCAGACGACGATGACAAGGACAGTGACCAAGCAGAAGACCAGATACTGTTGCATCTCTCCTCCAACCGAAACAGCTATTCACCGTGTATTCTGGTTGAACAAGTCACTCAATCACTCACTCACTCACTCACTCACCCACTTATATACCCATCACTCATCTACCAAACCATTCACACATCACTCACCAGATTGTGCATTGACACTAACACGCCAATCTCGTCGATACTCATGTGACGATCATTGAGACTGTCTTGTCGATGTCATTGTTTGTCAGCCACTCGCTCATTTCTCTCAACACACCACATCACATAACACACACCGCACACTCCACACACACCACAGCACAGCACACCACATCAGGCCAACTGCCACCCACCCACCACACCATCAATCATATTTCGTCTCGTGTGACTTCGTGTCTGAGTTTCGTGCGCGGATTCACTGTCATCGTCTTAACTGCGCTTTTTGCATTATGCAGGAGGAATCATGTGCATGTACGACACGTTCACGTTATGCACTAACATTAACTTTGCTTATGAATAATTATAGTTTTAGTGACTTTATATCAAATAATATTGTTGATTCAATCCGTTATTCTTGGCATTTATTTCACTACTGGCAGTGATTTTCTCTTCACATTATATAGCATGTTGCTGAATATTTAGGAGAGTATTTGCATTGATAACGACGTCAATATGATATCGAATGTAAGCTTAAAATATACGAGGAATACTAAAAGTATTATTTTGATGAAAGAAAGGGTAGTAAGTGTCATGGCATTTAAATATTTCGTGCGAAAAGAGCTTCCGGCTGGAAATGAAAATTAAATAAAATGTTTAAAACCATCATATAAGGAACACTGCGTATTTCCCTGAAAATAACATATATTTCGAGGTTACTTTCAAATGTACCAGTAGATCAATATGTTTAGCTTTCCATATATTTGCTTTGCAAATATTCGTGTGATGAAATGGTGGGAAGTTAGTGTTGGGACTCATTGTTGAACTGGATACATGCCGAATTCAAGAATTCTGTCTAGCTGAGTAGTAAAATTGGTAATATATTCATCAAACAATCACGCTAGGAAACTGCAGTCAACGAGACTGAAATTCCCAGGTGGCACCAGGTGGCAGCAAAATGAGGGAATTCGGCAGCAAATCAGAACAGTTCAAACAGACTACAAGCAGCTACGATATTAATTTCCGAGATGAAAATGTAGTTGTAAATGCCTTTTACTTAATGTTTCACAGTATCATACTTGTTCCTTGTGTAAGACGTTTCTTACCAATCGTGTGCCAAATAAGATGTGACGAAGTCTTCTTGATTAGTTGTACAACAATGAAGTCTTTAAAATGCCTTCTTATTCAACGTGATTAGACGGAAGCAGATAGTTGTGTATAGCCAGAATGCTTGGAGTTGAATAAGATAATATTCGATAACTTCTTCTTCGAAATCAGGTATGCTTCTGAAGCTCTTCACAGTGCAATATCACCCTTCTCAGGTCACCGAGGAAAGATAGAGATGGGGAAGTAATAAAGAACAATGGCCCGAATACATGAATCAATGAATTGAAAATGTAGACACTGAGTGATACCAGATTATGTCAACTTCCCGAAGTAGGATTTTAGATGAGGTGAATTTTCAGAAATTAACACGGTGTGACAAGACCGGGAAGGATCAGTGGAAAGAAACTATCCAGTCTATCTCTCTAGCCTTTGACGCAGATTCAACTTCAATACCTTCTGTAATGCGAGTATCACGGGAAAGAACTAGTTCATCTATATCGAGCTTGTGTCTGAAAGTGAAATTCGAAAAATAGCCTAAGACCATTTGACAAGGATCACTGACTAATTTCTGATGGTCAGCTGTTGATTTTGGAGCCATCTGACTGAGATGTGATCGGCATTGAAACAATCGGCTTACTGGCGATAGTAAGAAAATGTCATGTACCACTTGATTCTTCCGACGAGACGAGGCATGTTGAGGTGAGAAGAAAAGAGGAGGTGAGATCTTAAGAAGCCTGCCTATTTCGGACAATAAATATCCAAACGAAATTTGAGATTTATGTCATCCTGTATTTCTTGAATCAGTATGTCCCACCCTGTCTGTATCTTATAACATGCTCCTGAGTTTCTGTGTATTGTCCTGAGAATAACACTTATTTCGAGTTTTCTTCACGATGTGACAGTAGCTTCTTTTATGTAGATTTTCACATATCTGTTTTCCGACTATTCGTATGATAAGACGGTGAGAATTTAGAAGTGGGTTTCTTTGCTGATCTGGTTATATCCCGAAGTCATTTGTGAACAGCAAATCAAGAATGTTGTCTAGCTGAGTTGAAAGGTTGGTGTTATTGCCATCAATCACTGATGTGAGGAAACTGCAGTCAGTGAGACTGGAACCTCCAATAGCCACTGATAAAGATTTTCCAAGGAAGATGGCAGCAAAATGAGTGAATTCCTCAGCAAATCAGAATGCTTCGAACAGACTACAAGCGGCTACGATATAAATGTTCACAGTGCAAAATGTGGTTGTTCCCAGAATGGTGTTTCGACCGACATTTCACAGCGATGAAATTGATTGATTTTTTCACCTGAGAATATAAAACTCACATAATTGAAAGTAGTCCACTGAGAACTGATGAAAGTGGCGATGCCATGGCTTGTTTTCCTTCTTAGAGCTGCACAAATATCGCGTCAGTAATCTGAAGCCATTGAACCAGACTGAATTATAACTGTAACCATTCGCGAATTATTCGCGAACCCGGAAGTTACACTCCCTGCTCCACAATCCTTCTGCAACAGTGAAGCGAGGATTTCCGACGACACCCATGATTCTGTCCTCAGAGCTTCTAGAAGCAGGAGTCATTGTTTGTCTTACTGTTATCCTGACTGACTCTCGGTATGACAAACATTATTGTGGGACAGAGTCCAAATTCTTGTCAGCATTATAGGCAGTTGGAGAGACAGAGTGACTACTGAGTCCTGCCTGGTTCATTGAATCTACACCGAACATGTGCAATAAGAGCGAATACCAAAGATATGGAAGATATTATTACCAGTCAAATCAGAGGGTGATACATAATCTTAGAATATACTAAATTCACATTATAGCAAGTTATTTATTTTACTATAAAAGAATATACTGCCCAACTTATTGACCAATAACACTCGTCTTATGTGTGTTTCTGTTCAACTCAGTGTAATAAGAGTGTAATTAGCATCCAGCCAGCTTTCAGAAGGAGGAGAAGTCGATGTGAGCACACTGATTCGATATGCCAGACACTCTCACAGTATTCTTTAGTGGATCAAGCTACGTTCAATAATATGTGGTCATCGTACTTCTGACTGAAATATTTTCAAAACAGTGGCCTGCTTCACTCTTTCAACTGACATCTCATTCACTGTCCACATTCTCTCTTCCTCTACTTTCTGAATGCTTCCACTCAGTTTCGTAATCTCTCTTCGTGAATGTTATACTTCACCGAAACCTGTGAATATAGCTCAAGATGGTGAATGAGAATAAAGTGCGAACAGCATGTTATTATGAATCCTTATATGTGTAGCAGGATATTGTCACTATTTTTCTGTCTTCTTGATTTCCGAGTTCAAGACAGAGAATCCAATATATTTTGGTATCACTCACTGTTCCAGCAACACGATGTCCTCTAATGCATATCACGTCGCTCAGTCATTTCAAGTTAGACTGGTCACTAAGAATTCAAGGTGTCGTTCACATTGTCGACTCGCCTCTCACTGAGATTATTGGTAAAATGATTCTGATAACTAAAGGGAAGTTCGTATCCGCATTCCAAATAACAGTTAAATACGGGATGAGCAAATCTGTCGAGGAGGAACACCACTGGGATACACGCCATCTGGTTCTATTGATTGCCTCACAATGACCTCTGTCAAGTGCATCAGACTTCACTGTCAAGTAAATATGACCACTAACAATTTGTCACACCTAACAGCTGTAATACACTGAATGATTGTCTTATGTTATTTTGGTTTATCCCTAAATCGCGAATCCCTGTCGTGGCCATTGCTCATTGAATTGCAAATAGTCTCTCTTTGTTTTCCTGTGAAACTTTAGGTGGAAGTGTTGAAGAATAATAGTTGGAATAGAAGAATTACTATTGTGTAAACATAGAGAATGGGTGATATCAAACTTTCTTGACTTAGTCACCTTAAGGTTAGATGAATTATTGTCATGAAAATGACACTGTGGGTAAAGAGCAGGAGATATCAGAGAAAAATGACATGAACCAATGTAATAAACATTTGAAGTCCTCTAGATTACAAACATAATGGCGACGAACTAGTTCATGGTAATGGCTCGTGTGTCTAGGTATGGATTTTATAAGAACGTGACATTATTTGACAAGGACGAATGAAGCTGTTTTGATAATAAGCTAATTATTTGCGAACGTTCCACCATAATATAACGTAATTAGTATTCTGTTAATTGATGAAGAGTGACAATGTCAGTGCAAAACGTGAGCGTGTCACACATGCAAATGATTCATCCTGCATAATGCAAAAAGCGCAGTTAAGACGATGAGAATGAATTCACGCACGAAACTCAGACACGAAGTCACACGAGACGAAATATGATTGATGGTGTGGTGGGTGGGTGGCAGTTGGCCTGATGTGGTGTGCTGTGCTGTGGTGTGTGTGGAGTGTGCGGTGTGTGTTATGTGATGTGGTGTGTTGAGAGAAATGAGCGAGTGGCTGACAAACAATGACATCGACAAGACAGTCTCAATGATCGTCACATGAGTATCGACGAGATTGGCGTGTTAGTGTCAATGCACAATCTGGTGAGTGATGTGTGAATGGTTTGGTAGATGAGTGATGGGTATATAAGTGGGTGAGTGAGTGAGTGAGTGAGTGATTGAGTGACTTGTTCAACCAGAATACACGGTGAATAGCTGTTTCGGTTGGAGGAGAGATGCAACAGTATCTGGTCTTCTGCTTGGTCACTGTCCTTGTCATCGTCGTCTGCAGCATACACGGTGAGTGACTGAGTGAGTGAGTGACAATCGCCGAAATGTCACTTGTCAGTTCATGTCTGCAATTTATCCTGATCTGTGTTACTTAGTGCGCAGAAGTAGGCATATTTTGTGAAGTTGTGCATTTTTGCATGGTGTTAATGAATGATGGTGCAGTGGAGTGCAGTGAATACTATCCTACATCAGGCGAACTGAACAAATCTGTGATAGGTGTGTCACTGGTGCATGAAATGTGAATGAATATGTGTATACTGCAAAAATGGATGTGTCGATAGCATTGATAAGGTTGGTTGATGTTGATTGAGATGACAAAGATTATTGTGTGCGTGTGTTGTGTGTGTGAGTGAGTGAGTGAGTGTATGTGAGATAAGGAATTAATTTTTGCTGTGTGAAATTGCATTTCAGGTAGTGTGAAGGCGACCAACGTGGATGGCGACTGTCTGGATGTGGGTAAATTCTGTGATATGAGTGGATCGCGAAACTGCTGTCCTCCACCACGAATGCAAAATGTTTGAATGAGAGAGAAGGTGCGTGTGTCAGGGGCCCGAGTGAGTGTCTTCCATCGAAATCAGTGTGTCAGAGTGACGCCTGAGTGTTGCAGCCAGAGTTGTGTTGATGGGAATTGCAAAGACAAATAGATCTGCCAATCAATCTGTCAATACTCTGTCTATCTCCCTGTTCCACCGCTCTGTCTGCCGCCATGGATATCCGCACCACTAATTCACCATTCTTATCTCCATCATAGTTTATTACTACTCCTCAACGTCATCTTCATCCTTTCTTTGTAGATGACTTTTCCATTTTCTCCGCTCTATCATTTCCCTACTCCTACTGTGTCAGTTGTCATCAAATAAAAAGGTTGATTGTGTGATATATGACTTCATTTTCTCTACTTATGTTTATGCTGTGTTTTTTTGAATAGTCAATGCTACAGTATTATATAATTTTAAATGTATCTTCGATATCGCGTTTTTTGTTTCTGAATGTTTTCTTATGTTGTTATCCGTGATGTTGTTTTGTATTTTTTCGTCTTGCTTACGGCTACGGTTTACTTCCTTTCTGATGAAATATATCTTTTTTTCCAGCCGCTTTTATTTTTATGCTCGATATGATTTTTAAGTTTATGGTTTGTATCAGTTTCGGTTCAATTCTTGTGATATTCTCTGTGCTGCAATGGCTGACACTTCTTTCAGCAGTGTTTCCTGGGCCACATGCATAACAATATCAGGCAACCGCTTCAACTGACATAATTTTTTAAGGATTGTAGTACTTCCATTTATAGTCATCGCAAAGCTGTTCATCAATTCCTCTAATTGTGGAATGCCGTTTTCCATGAATACCAACTGAAATCTGCTCTTTCGTAGTTGAAAATGAAAAATGTCCTTGAATCCAATTGACACATATGGCAAATTCCAGTAATCCTTGAGATTTCTTGAGTAGTTGTTGACGAATCCTGTTATAGTCGTCAGGTTATTACGTCATCATTCATCTAGGTAAGTGTCTAGACGCATCTTATGCATCTTGGAACTTCTAGACTGAAAATCACTTGTTTTCTGAATAGCTTCAGTAGTCTGATATTTGTTAATTCAAATCACGATAGAAACATGAGTTCACATCAAAATTGTTGGTGTAACTTGTCGATGAATGTCAACATGCATAGATCATATGTTCAGAAGCTTCACTTTGCCTACTGTCTCTTCCCCTATCCCAACTCTGGTATTGACTATTACTAGTAATCAATACTCCACATTTATTTGGAATTGATATCTGCTCTGCTGTCATGTATAAAACAGCCTTAGAATATTAGATATTTCAGAAGAACGTGGACTTAACCGAAAGGAACTGGATTTTATGCGTGGAAATTCGTAGAAGCCTACAGCTGTTGAAAATATTACGCTTTGATTAACCGAGACGAAAAGA